>JAWDJD010000016.1:3290000-3510000 GCA_035047305.1 Bradypodion pumilum
CAGGTCAAACTTTGGACTACCAAAATGAAGCCACTTTCTTGGCCTTGTTGATGGACAAAATCAAATCTTCTCCTCCTCTTCTTCTTCTTCCTCCTCCTCCTCCTTCTTCTGTGTCCAGGTCAAACTTTGGACTGCCAAAATGAAGCCACTTTCTTGGCCTTGTCGTTGGACAAAATCAAATCTTCATTGGTAGGTACTTGTTTCCGGTCGTAATTGGTAGACCAGGAAATGAGCCGGTGGATTCATTCTTCTGCTCCTTTGGTTCAATCTGGTCTTAAGAAAGACTTCGCTTCCATCTTCTTCCGTGCCCCGATCAAACCCTACTCAACTGACGTGTGGAGGGTGAAAAAGCTATTTGTGGCACTTCAAGAGTTGGTTCTTTTTAAGACTTCTTCTTCTTTCGTGTCCTGATCAAAACCTGGACTCCCAAAACCAATTCACTTTCTTGGCTTCAGCGTGGGCCAAACTTAGGACCTCATGCGTGTTTTTGGCCGTTGTCGGCAGACCATGCCAATGAGCCGGCTTCAAGAGATCCATGTGAAACAAAATGTTGCCTACTCATTTCTAGAAGGCACAAGACCAGCTGCCTCACCTTTTACTGATAAGTTGGTAATCCTAAAAACAGCCTCTGTTTTGATACCTAACATAGCAGCCGGGGAAGCCTACGGTCTTCATGGAATTAAGTTGCATTGACAATGCTACTTTTTAGAATCCAGAGATTCAGTCTTATATATATATTTTAAAATATGTTTTACCCCCAGTTCCTTCTTTCCAAAAAGCACTGGTTTCCCCCTCCTTCTCTGACTGGCTGGGATCGCAGTGGCTCAGTGGTTAAGAAGCTCGCCTTGTTAGCTGGAAGGCCGGCAAGGTGGCAGTTCGAGACCTGGGTACTGCATGATAGAATGAGCGCCCGTCTCTATCCCAGCTCCTGCCAACTTAGCAGTTCGAAAGTAAGACATTGCAAGTAGATAAATAGGGACCACTTTGGTAGACATGGGGACATGAAAGGAGCCTCATTCGGGCATCCCCCGAGCAGAGTTTCTCCAGAGAAAATCCTTTCAACCCAGAGTAATTTCTGAGACAAAATTATTATTATTATCCGATTTGCTGTGTGAAATCTCTAGCTTTCTCTCTCTCTCTACTTGGGAGGGTTTTAAATTGCTTGGTTACTTTCATGCTAACCTTCTATTTTTTTGAGGAAAATATTTAAAATGTCCCATGGAAGGATCTTAAAGGCTCTCTTTATTTTTTCATAAGGCAATCTTGGGTTTTTGGGGGGGGGCAGCAAGAAGGGGATTGGGAAAGCATTGTATTAAATCATGTTTTGTTCTTCTAAAATCCCTCCCCCCAAATATGTTTAAATGAGTGGATTTAATGTGCGGGAGGTAGGGGGGGGAGAGGTTATTCTGTTTTCAATTTCAAAAAGTCGCTCCATTTCAGCGGTATGATTTTATTTTTTTTAAAACCTAAAGCAATTAAAATAAAACTATATTTCATAAGCACGCCGGTGTGTCCAGATGTGTTTTTTTCTTTATCTTTGTTACAGACAAAAAAAGTTTTTGCTTTCAATTCTAGCTCCTTCCAAAACAAATGGCTTGCCTTGGCACACTAGCTGTCCTTGAACTTCAGTTCCCAGAACCCCAAGTCCCCTTGAATCCACATGAATGGGTTTACTGTAAGCCCATTCGTGTGTGGATTCACAGGGACTTGGGCTTCTGGGAATTGAAGTCCAAGAACAGCTGGAGTACAAGTAAACCCATTCATGAGGATTGACAGGGTCTTTGGCTTCTGGGAATTGAAGTCTAAGAGCACCTGGAGTGCCAGTAAACCCATTCGTGTGGATTCAGAGGGACTTTGGTTTCTGGGAAGTGAAGTCCAAGAACAGCTGGAGTGCCAGTAAACCCATTAGTGTGGATTCACAGGGACTTTGGCGTCTGAGAATTGAAGTCCAAGAACCCCTGGAGTGCCAGTAAACCCATTCATGAGGATTCATAGGGTCTTGGGCTTCTGGGAATTGAAGTCCAAGAACCCCTGGAGTGCCGGTAAACCCATTTGTGTGGATTCACAAGGATGTGGGCTGGGAATTGAAGTCCAAGAACACCTGGAGTACCAGTAAAAACCCATTTGTGTGGTTTCTCAGGGACTTGGGCTTATGGGAACTGAAATCCGAGAACATCTGGAGTGCAAGTAAACCCATTTGTGTGGATTCACAGGGGCTTCGGCTTCTGGGAGTTGAAGTCCAAGACAACCTGGAGTGCCAAGGTTCGCCATCATGGTCCTAGAGTCATCTTAAACGCCATGGCAGGTATCCAATCAAGCTTCACATGAGGACAATGACTTGAGTTTCCTGCGGCTGAGAGGAGTTGTGAAGAAGTTTGGAGCGCAACTCCTTGGTTGTTTAGCCTCACAAACGTTGTGGTGATGATAAAATCAGGCCAAGAAAACCAAATCCGTTCTTTCAGGGAGGGAGACTAAAAATGCAACCAGTAGACATTCACCAAGACTTCTTCCACTTGCCAAGTTGGGTGTCATTCCACTTTTGAGGTGGTGCAGGCACAATGGTTAGAGCGTTGGCCTTGTGTACGATATGCCCACGTCTTTCATGTTCTGATCAAACCCTGGGCTGCCATAATGAAGCCACTTCCTTGGCTTTGGCGTTGGCCAAACTCAAGTCCTCATCGGTGCAGGTTTCTGGCAGATTCTGTATCTCTACGTCCACACCGTGCATTGTTGTCCACCAGCAGCCCCCACTTGACCATGTTGGTCTTGCATTTAAGGGGGCCGTGGTGGCTCGGTGGTTAAGAAGCTCACCTTGTTAGCTGGAAGGCCGGCAAGTGGTCAGATCGAGACCCGGGTTCTGCATGACAACTTGAGTGCCCCTCTCTGTCCCAGCTCCTGTCAACCTAGGGGATCGAAAGCAAGAAATTGTAAATAGATAAAAAGGACCCCTTGGGTGGGAAAAGATCTTGGGGAGATGAAAGGAGCCTCATTCGGGCGTCTCCTGAGTGGAGTTTCTCCAGCAAAAATCCTTCCAACCCAGAATAATTTCTGTCATGAAATTATTATTATTATTATTATTATTATTATTATTATTATTATTATTATTATTATTATTATTATTATTATTATTATTATTATTATTATTATTATTATTATTAAAGGACCCTCAGCCTATTCAGGGTCCTCCAGGTGACGTAGGGGAGGTTGAGTTCCTCAGCCATGATGTCCTCCTTTAATGTTCTTCCTTGTCCAGTGAGCTCCTTCTTCCTCCATCTTCTAATCTGGTTTGGTTCTTGCCTACCCTCAAGCATGTTTGTTCTTGCCATAAAGCTCTTCCTGGGTTCTGTATCTCTCCACATGCGCACAGTGTGTTGTTGTCCGCCACCAGCCCCCACTTGAGCCTGTTGGCCTTGCATTGAGGGACTCCAACCCTCAGCCTATTCAGGGTCCTCCAAGTAACGTAAGAGAGGTCGAGTTCCTCAGCCATGATATCCTCCTTTAATGTTGTCCCTTGTCCATTCGAGACCCTCCATCTGTTCATACCTGTCAACCTTCCCGGATTGGTCGGGATTTCCCATTTTTCGGCACCTAATTTCGCTATTTCCCGCCTGGAGCTGCCGAAACCCCGGAATTTGGCCGCTGGGGGAAAGGCGTTACTGCGCATCCCTTCTGCGCAGCTCGCTTCTATGCATGCGCAGAAGTCTTTTACGCATGCGTAGAACCCTTCTATGCTTCTATGCTTGCGTAGAACCCTTCTGTGTAGAAGGGGATCGTAGAAGCCTTCTACGCATGCATAAAAGCCTTCTACACATGCGTAGAAGCATGCTGCGCAGAACGGTTCTGCGCAAGTCACTTTTACACATGCGTAGAAGGCTTTTACGCATGCGTAAAAAGCGACCTGCGCAGAACCGTTCTGCACAGGTCCCGGATTGTGCGGAGCCGCGATTGACAGGTATGCATCTGTCGCCCATTGGAACTGTTGATCTCAATCTTTGGGACTGTGTGAACGCACACTGATGGTGCTTTTTCTAGGCCAGTTTTCTGTTATGCAAGCTCTCTGGCGCATTCCCAGCATTTTACCGAGGACTTTTCCATTAGCGTCATGGGTTGTTGTTGTTTTTTTTTTGTTTCCCTGTCACTTCTATTTGACAAGAGAAGATCTCTTAGAGGAGGGGAAGAAGAAGGCTTAGAGACACAGTGCCTCACGACAAAGAGCATTAGAGGCCACCCACGCAGGAGCCTCCAAAATCTGCGTCTTGGGACTGAACCATTGTTTCCCTTCTGGGCATCGGGAGCATAGCCAAAACAACAGCAGTGAACCCTGATTTAATCTTGTTAGCTAGATGTCTGTTCCTCTCTCTGACCTGGAGGATGCACCACTGAATGCGCTGGAGCGCATCGCCAGTACAAGCCCTTAACAGCGTCATACCACTTTAGTAGTTTGGATAATTTTGTGTCAGAAATTATTCTGGGCTGAAAGGATTTTTGCTGGAGAAACTCCACTCAGGGGACACCCGAATGAGGCTCCTTTCACGTCCCCAAGGTCATTTCTCCGCCAAAGTGGTCCCTATTTATCGACTTGCAATTTCTTGCTTTCCAACTGCTATGCGATGATTAAGTAAAGGTAAAGGTTTCCCTTGCTCGAAAGCCAGTCGTATCCGACTCTAGGGTGCAGTGCTCATCTCTGTTTCTAAGCCGAAGAGCCAGCGTTGTCTGCTCCTGCAGACGTTTCCGTGGTCATGTGGCAGGCATGACTAGACACCCGAGCGCACGGAATGCTGTTACCTTCCCACCGAAGTGGTCCCTATTGATCTACTTGCAATGTCTTGCTTTCGAACTGCTAGGTTGGCAGGAGCTGGGACGAAGACGGGAGCTCATTCTGTCCTGCAGTACACGGGAATCGAACTGATCTTCCGTTCTGCCTCCCAGTCAGCGTCTTAGCCATTTGAGCCACTGCAGTACCCACTATGTTTATGCTTGAATATTTATTGTGAGCCGCCTGGCGAGGGAGGTGGAATATAAAATATAAATAAATAAATAGGTTGGCAGGAGCTGGGACATAGACTGGCGCTCACTCCGTCATACAGCACTCAGGTCTCAAACTGCAGAACTGCCGACTTTCCAGTCGTCAAGTTCAGCGTCTTAACCACAGGGGTCAGCAAACGTGGCTCTCCGGATGTTCTTGGACTTCCATTCTCAAAAGCTTTGATCAGCTTTGAACTATATAGTGGGGATTCTCAACCTGCGGCCCATGGGCCGGATGCAACCTACAGCACCATTTCATGTGCCCCCACCACCACCACTGCCTCCACCACACCAGGAAGTGCCATGTGGTGGAGGAAGGGCAGAATGGCCGTCTGCCCCCGAAGCTGTCAGAGGGAGCGCAACCCGGCCCCTGGCTTAAAAAGGTTGAGAATCCCTGCTATATAGCCTGGCTTTTCTCCCAGGAGGCACAGTGGGGGAAATGACCTATCAACCAATACCTAAGCCACTCCCTTGCTCGAAAGCCAGTTGTATCCGACTCTAGGGTGCAGTGCTCATCTCCCTTTACAGCCAAAGAGTCAGTGCTGTCCGAGTCTGTGGACATTTCCATGGACATGTGGCAGGCATGATTAGACACCAGAACGCTGCTACCTTCCCGCCAAAGTGGTACCTATTTATTTACTTGCAATTTTTTGCTTGTGAACTGCTAGGTTGGCAGCAGCTGGAATAAACCATGGGAGTGCACTCCGTTGCACGGACTCAAGTCTCAAACTTCTGAGCTGCCGACCTTCCAGTCATCAAAATCAGCATCTTTACCAGCAAGCCACCCTATCTGAGGTCTTTGCTAATTTCCGCCCAAAATATTTTCCAAACCTACTTTGGGTTCATTGGCCTTTTTTGACAAGAAAATGTACCACTTTTTCTTAGTCCTTTCAACCGGCAGGGAGTGCGATTGTTCTATTACTGTACTTCAATTTAAAACAATTCTCCATCTATTCCGCTTTTACTCGCAAGAGGGTGCGGTTGAGATAACAGATGCTTCCATAGAGTACTCCGAGAGGTAATCTTTGGGAAATTGTAACTCAGCAAGCATAGATCCTATTTATTGACTAGCCACTGGAGCGCATGGAACACTGTTTACCTTCCCACTGAAGTGGTCCCTTGTTTATCTATTTGCAATGTCTTGCTTTCGAACTGCTAGGTTGGCAGGAGCTGGGACAGGTGACGGGGAGCTCATCCCGTCCTGCAGTACTCAGGTATCGAACTGCTGACCTGCCACCTTCCAGTCAGCGTCTTAGCCACTGCAAACAGGAAACAAACAGGAAAATCCCATTGGCATGATGTGAATTTGTTTCAGGTGGATTCCCAGCTTGCCATGAAGTGACCCGCACACTATGATCTCGGAGCCATCTCCTGCGGCACACATGCAGGACTGCAAGGGACTGCCACAGCCAGGAGATTATGGACAAGGCGCGTCTTCACAGCCAGTCCATCTAGCATGGCCTCTTCTGCCTCCGTGACCGTTGGGAATCAGAGTTCCTCCTCCGCTCATTTTGCCATTGGGCCCAACATGATGGTTTCCAGGGGCATTTCCTCCACTGAGGGGGGCCATCACCCCACCTAAAGGGACTCATCCGCCCATAGCCGTTGGCTCCGTCAGGTTACTTACCACTCCCAACACTCGGCGTTGAGTCACTGGCTGTACGGTCTACTCCATTACCGTAGCGGGATGTCTGTCCAGACCTAAGGTCACTTCTAATCAATGTTTTATCTCAACAAATGGCACCGAAGAGCCACCCCTTCTGAATATATGTCAAGAATGATATACTTATTTCAACCCACTTAGTAAAGGTTTCCCTTGCTCGAAAGCCAGTCGTATCCGACTCTAGGGTGCAGTGCTCATCTCTGTTTCTAAGCCGAAGAGCCAGCGCTGTCTGCTTCTGCAGACGTTTCCGTGGTCATGTGGCAGGCATGACTAGACACCGGAGCGCACGGAATGCTGTTACCTTCCCACTGAAGTGGTCCCTATTTGTCTACTTGCAATTTCTTGCTTTTGAACTGCTAGGTTGGCAGGAGCTGGGACGAAGACGGGAGCTCATTTCCGTCCTGCAGTACTCGGGAATCGAACTGCTGACCTTCCGCTTCCCAGACAGCATCTTAGCCACTTGAGCCACTGCAGTCCACAACCCACTTAACGTAGTCTTTATTAAAGTAAAAGAGGGCACTTCCAGACACAGGAAAAACACCCTCCAGAACGCTTGGAAAGTTTGTTTTTGTTTTCTTTCTCCCCTTTGCCTTCTTCCTCGAATTCTGTTTTTCAATCTGTTATTTTTTCCCCCAAAAGTTTTTCAGAGTTCAGATTTGCCAATGATACTTGAAATTTCAAGGTTTCCTTTAAGTCGCCCTGCTTTGAAGGGAGAGGTATATGGATTTCCGAAGAATCTGTCCGATGCCTTTAAGGAGTGAGCGGAAACTTCACATTTTATTATTTTTTATAATAATAATAATAATAATAATAATAATAATAATAATAATAATAATAATAATAATAATAATAATAATAATAATAATAATAATAATAATAATAATAATAATAATAATAATAATAATAATAATAATAATAATAATAATAATAAATGAGTACCATTTAATTTTGAGAAACAGGTCAGATATGCTACATTGGGATGGAGGCAGCTGTGTTAGAATCATAGAATAACTGAGTTGGAAGGGGAGCCTTTTGTGCCATCAGCGCATGCATCCGAATCCAAGCAGATCTGATAGATATGGTTGTCCAATTCCCTCTTGAATGCTTCCAAATGTTGGAGCGCTCACCACCTCTCGAGGCAAGTGGGTTCCGCTGTCGTACTGCTCTAACAGTTAAGGAGTTTTCCCTAATATTTAGCCTATATCTGGAGTTTCAGCCCGTTATTGTGCCTCCTGCACTCTGGGATGATGGAAGACGGATCCGTCCCTTCCTCTTTATGATTATGATTATTTATTATTATCTTTCAAACATTTGAAGAGTGCTATCATCCTACCCCCTTCCCGTCTCTTTTTCTCAAGCCTAAAAATGTAACTAAACAAGAGAAAGTGTTATTATCGAGAACTGACTACGTATCCTTTAGATCTGTTTGTTATTTAACCCAGAATAATTTCTGACATGAAATGATTATTACAATGTATTCAGTTTGTTCATTCTTCATGTTTCATGTTCTAGTGTTACTGCAAAGATTTTATTTAATCATCATCATCTCCCCTCTCTCAGTTGCCTTTTCTCAGGGCTAAACATGCCAAGATCCTTCATTCTTTCCTCCATACGGCTTGGTTTCTCGTCCTCCGATTATACTTCTTGCCCTTCTCTGGACCTGCTCTCATTTGTTCGCATCTTTCTTAAAGTTCAATGTGGCTGAATAGAGGGGGACTAGTAGCACCTCATCGACTGCAGTGGCTTAATGGTTAAGACTCTGAACCTGATGACCAGAAGATCAGCAGGTCAGCAGTTCAAGACCAGGGTGCTGCGTGACGGAGTGAGCTCCTGTTCCTGTTCATCTTGCAGTACAAAAGCAAGAAGTAGATAAATAGGTACCACTTCAGTGGGAAAGGTAAACAGCGTTCCGTGCACTCCAGTGTCTAGGCATGCCTACCACATGACAACGGAAATGTCTGCAGATGCTGACAGCACTGGCTCGTCGGCTATAAACAGATATGAGCACTGAACCCTAGAGTTAGATACGACTGGCTTTTGAGCAAGGGAGACTTTACTTAGAAGTACATCACTGGTTTTGGAGACTAGATTTCTGTTAATGCAGCCTTGAACAGTGTTGGCCTTTTTTGCATCAACACCACATGGTTGACTCCTATTTAGCCTGTGATCTACAGCAATTCTGAGATGCTTCTCATTAGAACATAAGAATCGATTGTAGAATTACTGAGCCAAAGAGCCAACTCCATTTTTTCTTCAGCCTTTCAAATAAAATACATTTTCAATTCAATCAAATTAAATACATTGCATCGCAATAAATAAATAAATATTGTCTGCTTCTTGGTCTAATCCATGTGCCCTGTAGTAAATCAAGTGCGCTGAATCCTAATCTGATGTCTGATTCTGCCTAGGACATCAGGATCTTAAATTAGCAACTCTCACGCTCTTGGTTAGGTTCTTGTGTTGATCACACGAGGTATATTTGCCATAAATGTAGCAAAAAAAAATGTCCAGTTTATTAACACAGCTGCGCCTACTCATCTTAAACTTAAAACAGACTCACTATGGCCTAGCTGTACTACCCAGTAAGATGGTTTCGCACTGGAGACAAGCCCTTGGTCCATCTCGCCTTAGGTACCGATTTCTGATGTCAGCTCACTGGCTGCTGCTGGAACATGCATACCGCCAGGGGACATGATTCAGCTGAGGCGGCAGCAGGCACAGTGGACAACCATATTGTTACAATGTAACCATGTAAAAAATACATTTACCGACCATTTGAACAGCTACAAGGTCACCCTTGCTTGAAAGCCAGTCGTATCCGACTGTAGGGTTCAGTGCTCATCTCTGTTTCATAGCCAAAGAGCCAGCAATGTCTGCACTTGCTGACGTTTCCGTCGTCATGTGGCAGGCACGGTTAGACACCAGAATGCATGGAATGCTATAGCAGGCCTTAAAATATGTATGTGATAGGCAAATTCTGAATTCAGATTTGGAATCAGCACACTCGATATGTAAATCACGTGTGTTATTCCCAGTAGCAGAATCGTTGTGCAGTGTTTAAAATCAAATCAAATTATTATTTTTAAAATAATGATAATAGTAACTTGCCAAGTTTCTCTTTTATTGACCTTTCTGACAACTCTCTCTTTTCTGCATCTTCCCGGCTGACTCCCTTGTCCTTCAATGGCCTGCTGGGAATCACCAGCTAAGAACACATGGGCTCGCTGATAGGGCTGGCGCGTGGCGAGCGGCACCTGCTCGCACATACCTTTGGTATCCCAGGTGTTCCAGCAGAGAACATTTCAGCCTAATTTTGGATCCCTTGAGTTTTGCACTCATCGATTATTTTAATGTGCAAGAGGTGAACTGTGGGGCAAGGCTAGATTGAGTTGCCTTTGAAAGCATGGAATGGGAGAGTGCCACTTTTGGACTATACTTTCCAGACCCCTTGGACACTCACTTGTCATGCCAGGTGGGATATTCTGTCATCTGCAGTCCGGGAGTGTTGGACGGTGGTAAATAGCCAGACTCCCTAAAGGGACCAATGGATATGGGCGGATGAGCCCCTTTAGGTGGGGTGATGGCCCCCCTTAGTGGAGGAAATGCCACTGGAAACCATCATATTGGACCCAATGGCAAAATGAGCAGAGGAGGAACTCTGATTCTTAACGGTCACGGCAGGGGCATGCTGGCTATGCTAAAAGGGCACTGGACAGGGAGGGAGGGGGGGCACTGCACAGCATCATGGATTGTAGCCACCAGGTGACATACTTCTGCCCACTTCTGGGGGCACCAGTCACTGGGGCGCACCGGGACTTGTCCCTACGTCCCAAATGGCCAGCACAGGCCTGGGTCACGGAGGCGGAAGAGGTCATCTCAGATGGATTGTCCATAATCTTAAGGCTGCGGCAGTCCTTTGCAGTCCCGGTGTTAAATCCTGCATGTCCCATTTCATACATGCTGCAGGAGATGGCTCCGAGATCATAGTGTGAGGGTCACTTCATGGCAAGCTGGGATCCACCTTAAATTCACACCAATGGCATTTTTCCTACTTAAAAAAATAAATGCATTCTCGGATACGAGTTGCAGTCCAAGAAAGGAACTTTTCTCTTCATAAGGCACAAGAAGCATCTTTGTTGAACCAAGCCTTCTGGAGAACTTTAAATTTTGTCTAGTAACTTTATAGGGATCCACTAAACACCGGTATGGCCAGGTTATCCTGTGATGGTAATAGAGTAGACCCGGGTTTCCCTACCTTTGGTCTCCAGGTGAATCTGAATCAAAACAGATATGCCAGACATGGTTATCCAATTCTCTCTTGAATGCTTCCAGTGTTGGAGCGCTCACCACCGCTTGAGGCAGTGAGTTCCGATGTCGTACTACTCTAACAGTTAAGGAGTTTTCCCTAATATTCTGCCTATAGCTGACTACCTTTAGTTTGAGCCCATTATTACACATCATGCACGCTGGGATGATGGAGAACAGACACTTCTCTTCCTCTTTATGATTATATTTCAGGTATTTGAGAAGAGAGGACTCACTGGAGAAGGCCCTGATGCTGGGAAAGATCGAGGGCAAAAGGATGGGATGGCTAAATGGCATCACCATCGCAGTGGACGCAGATCTGGGTGGGCTACCGAGGACGGCAGATTACAGAGGAGCCTGGCATGCTGGGGTCCGTGGCAGGGGTTCTCAATCTTTTTAAGCCGTGGGCCGGACCACACCCACTCAGACAGTTGAGTGGGCCAGACTGGTGTGTCCCTCCCCCGCTCCATGCTCTAAAACATGTCTGCGGTTGTCATAAATACGTCCACTTCCAGTGGCAGTGGCAATGTGGGCCACATGAAATGGTGCTGTCGGCCCGGTTCGGCTCATGGTCCGTAGGTTGGGAATCTCTGGTCTATGGGGTTGCAAAGGGTCAGACTCAACTATGCAACTTGTTTGCATCTTACTCAAGGTTTGCAGCTTCCAGAATGAAGGCCTGCGAGTCGCATAGTGGATTTGACCAAAACAGCATTGCCTGCTGAGACTGTTTCCTTTTTTTAGAACTGAACATAAATGTGGGAAAGATTGTTGTTTAATCATACCTTGGTTAATGGGTAGATGAACTATGTTGAAGCTAGAATCCATATTATGCTACTTAGGAACGCTGTTTTCCTTTCTCTTGGAGGGGAAAACTGGTCCTCCTTATCTTTTGAGATGATGGGGTGTGTGGGTGTGATGATTAGCACCGTGTGAAACATGGCCGGGGCCAATATGGGAAATGTCCTCGTTTTCTGAGAAACCCCTGGCCTTTCTTGTTTACCAGTGCGATAACTTAGCAAGGCCAGATATGCTCTATCTGTGGTGGACAGGTGCGCCTTTTCTGGCTCCTGGCTTTGGGGCAAACTGGACTGGCTATAAATATGCCATTACTCCCAAAGTACTCTCACTCCATCCATCCATCCATCACTATGTTCAAGTTGATCTTCCTGACTTTATTCTTGGGCTACGGTGAGTATCTTTGGGAGGGATTTCATACCAGGGCTGGGGTGCAAATGGGGTTCAGAGAGTTTTGTGACTCTCTAAGGACTGCGGTGGCTCAAGTGGTTAAGACACTGAACTCGACAACTAGAATGTCGGAGTTCGATTCCCGAGTACTGCACGATGGACTGAGCTGCCGTCTCTGTCCCAGCTCCTGCCAACCTAGCAGTTCGAAAGCAAGACATTGCGAGTAGATAAATACTACTGGTGGGAAGGTGAATGGCGTGCCATGAGCTCCAGTGTCTAGTCATGCCTGCCACGTGTCCACAGAAACGTCTGCAGATGCAGACAGCACTGGCTCTTTGGCTGTAAACAGAGATGAGCACTGAACCCTAGAGTCGGATACAACTGGATTTCAAGCAAGGGTGACTGTTACCTTTAAAGACTAACATGAGTTGCCTGACCAGGAGCAGGTAGACTTTTTCAGGATCATCTAAAATGGGGATTCTCATCCTGTGGCCCGCAAGCTGGATGTGGCCCGTGGCCCCATTTCATGTGGCCCTCCACTGTCTGCACCACACCAGGAAGTGCCATGTGGTGGAAGAAGGGCAAAACGGCTGTCCAGCCCCCGAATCTGTCTGAGGGAGCATGACCCAGCCCCCAGCTTTAAAAAGTTGAGAACTCCTGGTCTAAGAAGTAAAAAAATGAAGATTTTTTGTTGTTGGGGGGGGGGATGATTTTCATGGACTGCAGCCCACTTCTTTGGAAGCGGGACTGCAGCCCATTAACATCATTGTAAAATACCTTGAGGGGCTGTGGGGGATTAGTAGTTACGACACTGAGTTTGACGGGTCAGCAGTTTGAGACCCGAGGGTTGCATGACAGACTGAGTTCCCGTCGTCTGCCCCAGCTCCTGCCAACCTAGCAGTTCGAAAGCAAGAAATTTCCAAGTAGATAAACAGGGACCACTTCGGTGGGAAAGGTAACAGTGTTCTAGTCATGCCTGCCACGTGACCAAAAAAATCTGCAGACCCCCTCTTCTCTTCCTGTTTTCTTGTCTCCGTTCCTTTCTTATCCTTTTCTTCTCTCTGAGTTCCCAGACCACACAGTTGACAACAGATCTCTCCCCGTTATCTCTCTTTCTATCCTTTTACTCTCCTGGTTGTAACTGAATATTCACTTACCTTGAAAGCCCAATTCGGGTCACATCAGTTGATTCTGACTCGAGCTCCCATAATACACACACAGTGTGTTGCTGTTTTATTTTTAATTGATTGATGGTTCCTGAGCTTTAATTCTTTGGTCCCTTGTCTCATTGTCATCATTTCATCTTATACTGGTGGCGCAGTGGTTAAACCGCTGTGCTGCACCCAAAAGGTTGTCAGTTCGATCCTAGCCAGGGCTCAGCCTTGGATCCATCCTTCCGATATGAGTGCCCAGCATGTTGGGGGCAAAATGCTAACTAACTTGTGAGCCGCCCAGAGCAGGCGGTATATTAGTCTAATTGTTTTGCTGACTGGGGTCACGGTGGCTCAGTGGCATACCTGTCAAGTTTTGGATTTGAAAATAAGGGAAATCTCCCGGCCAAAATGGGAAACTTGACAGCTATGCTTATCCTGTGCTGACCTCCAGTGGCAGCATTAGGACATTGCAGTCTAACTAATACAGGAGAACGGTGGGAAAGAGAGTAAAATACGGGAGTTTCCCAGCCAAAACGGGATACTTGACAGCTATGCTCAGTGGTTAAAAAGCTCACCTTGTTAGCTGGAAGGCCGGCAAGTCGGCAGTTCGAGACCCAGGTACTGCATGATGGATTGAGTGCCCATCTCTGTCCCAGCTCTTGGGGACATGAAATGAGCCTCATTTGGGTGTTCCCTGATTGGAGTTTCTTCCACAACCCAAAAGTATTTCTCACGCAAAATTATTATTATTATTATTATTGCTTTGCTTTTGCTTTACTATCATAAGAGATTATGGTGAATGCAGCTAACCAATTCACTTTGGAAGGACACGAGAAACAGTGCCGTTGTCATTGTCGCTGTGGCAAACTGTGTCGTTTCTTAATCACATATGTCCATCACCTTCTCTTTCTCCTCTCATGTGCGCGGCACTCCTCAGCCCATGGCTGTGGGCATCCAGCGTATGTACCCAACGTCTCCCGTGTTGTCGGCGGTGAGGATGCCAGACCCCACAGCTGGCCTTGGCAGGTAAAGTACAATTCTCCCCTCATTCTCAATCTAGGACAGTGGTTCCCAAATTATGGCCTGTGGGCCGGATCTGGCCCACCATTTCATATGCCCCACACCTCCAGGGTCATTCGAAAAAGAGTGTGACCCAACCCTCAGCTTGAAAAGTTTGGGAACCCCCTGATCTAGGATGTGAAAGTGAAAACAAATCTGCGTTCCCTGCTGTGTATTGCCAGCCGGTGGAACTACCTGCCACTAGAAGTGCTCAATCCCTGTTTTTTTTTATTTAATTTAAATAAGCATCAATCAATCAGTTTAATTTATATCCCGCCTTTCTCGGCCAAAGGCCAACTCAAGGCGGCTAACAGCATATACCAATAGCAACAAAATAATAATACAGAGATGCAATAAATTTACAACAGCGAGCAATACAAGCATGCAATTTATCTATTCATAGTCATGCAAATTCAGGCATTTTCCATTTTTAGATCTCGTCCCAATTTTAGGAGCAATTCCTGTGATGCAGATTTAAACTGAAAGTTTCACTAAAATGTACGGGTCGCAATCTTCCAATAGCTTTAGCAGGGGCTGCGGTAGCTCAGTGGTTAAGAAGCTCACCTTGTTAGCTGGAAGGTTGGCAAGTCGGCAGTTCGAGGAGCAGGCAGGACACTGAGTGAGCGCCCATCTCTGTCCCAGCTCCTGCCAACCTAGCAGATCGAAAGCAAGAAATTGCGAGAAGATAAATAGGGACCACATTGGTGGGGAAAGATCTTAGGGACATGAAAGGAGCCTCATTTGGAAGTGGAGTTTCAGTTCGAGACCCGAGTGCTGCATGACGGACTGAGCACCGGTCCCTTGTCCCAGCTGCTGCCAATCTAGCAGTTAGAAAGCGGGGGGGGGGGGGGAATACAAGTAGATAAATAGGTACCGCTTTGGCAGGAAAGGTAACAGTACTTCACGAAGTTCAATGGCACATGACCACTTCTGCAGATGAAGACAGCACTGAGATGAGTACCACAGAGGTGTGTCGGACACAACTGGCTTTTGAGCAAGGAAGCCGTTACAGCAAAATATTGACATCTGGTACATTCAATTCTATGGTTGCATTATTCTTTGGACCACTCACAGTGTTTCCCAAACTTTGGTTCTTGGACTTCAATTCCCAGAAGCCTAAGTCAATTCCCCAAAGCAATGATCAGCCCATGTACTGACTGAGGCTTCTGGGAACTGAAGTACACCAGCGTTCTGTGGACGATAGTTTGTACATCAGTCCAACAACTAAAACAGGAGTTCTCAATCTTTTTAAGCCGCGGGTTCGGGTCATTCTCCTTCAGACAGCTCCTGGGGCCGGATAGCCATTTTGCCCTTCCCCCACCACATGGCACTTCCTGGTGTGGTGGAGGTGGTGGTGGGCCATATGAAATGGTGTCGCAGGCCACATCTGGCCCACAGGCCACAGGTTGAGAAACCCTGATCTAAAGCCTCAAGGAGTGTAGAAGCTATCAGAGTTTCTTAAGTATTCACCTCTCTCTGTCCTTGTGGCGATTTTTTCCAGGTCTCTCTCCAGTACAAGAGTGGTAGTAAATGGTCTCATACCTGTGGTGGATCCCTCATTGCACCTCAGTGGGTTTTGACGGCTGCTCATTGTATCAGGTAAATCAGGTGGTATCCTGTGGCCAAGGTTCCAGTTCTTCTTTGGTCCTTTAAGACAGAGGTGCCGAAACTATGACCTGTGGGCCAGATCCAGCCACCGAGGCCAATTCATCCGGCCCATGCCACCCACACTGCTTCCAGAAGCAGGAGTGAAATGCATCTGTGCATGTGCAGATGCATTACTTTAATTCCTACTTACTTACTTACTTACTTACTTACTTACTTACTTACTTACTTACTTACTTACTTACTTACTTACTTACTTACTTACTTACTAGTCACATTTGTATTGGTGCCCAGTGGGCAAGCAACTCTGGGCGTCGTACAACAATTACATCATGAACAACATAAATCCCACTAGAGAACTGGGAAAAAACTTAGAACCAGTAAAAACTCCAATTAAAAACACAATAAAAATTAGCCCAGCAACTAAAAAGAGGGAGGAACCATGTGACTGACCCATGACCTGAAAAGTTTGGGCACCCCTGTGTGTGTGTGTGTGTTTTTCCCCTGAATTTATTTTGATGTAATAATCTGTATTATCATGTGTCATTGTATTATTATATTGTATTTATTGTCCGCCATGGAAACCGCCCTGAGTTGGGTTGCACCCGAGTGGGCGGTATATAAGCGTGAAAATTAAATTAAATTAAATTAAGAAGTGCAGCCTTCTAGAATTGAACCAGGTAGTCCCGTGGCCTCCGTGCCGCCGTTAGGGACGCCAAAAGAAAAAGCATTACAAGCTCATGCAAAACACTATATCAGATCATTCCATCTCGCCTTCATTCAACTATTAATCTAAGTGCACTTAATCATTTTTTCTGTTTATTCGGAGGAAACCACGACTGCTAAAATTTAGAACTAATAATTTAATTTAATTTAATTTTCAAACTTCTATGCCACCCAGTCGGGCGAACCCAACTCAGGGCGGCTTACATCATCTTTAAAAACATTAAAACACATAAAACCCCACAATCCCCCCGACCCACCCCATCCTATCTTGGTGTGAGCCAACAGGTGGGGACCATATTCCCATTTGGACCCCACACCTGCCCTGCCAGCCAGGTTTCCAAGCCTTTTCTAAAGGGCAGCAGTTCTGTCTGTAACGTTAGCTAACAGAGGTTCCCGAGGGCTGGTGCGGACACAGAGAAGGTCCTCCTTCATGTGCTAGAGAGATGTGCCCTTCTAAGCTGATGGTACAACTAGGGAGCCCCTCCAGTCCGCTCTGGTTGGGCGGGCAGACACACACGGGGCGAATAATAATATGTCACAAGTCAGAATGTTGTGCAGTTGTTCCCACGGTGGGGACCCAGAAGCCTCAGTCAGTACATGGGCTGATCAGTGCTTTGGAGAGTCGACTGAGGCTTGTGGGAATTGACGTCCAAGAACGACAGGTTGGGAAACACTGCTCTGTGAATCCACACGAATGGGTTTACGGCACGTACGCACAGTAAACCCATTTGTGTGGATTCACAGAGCAGTTTCCCCACCTTTGGTTCCTGGGCTTCAATTCCCACAAGCCTCATTCAGTCCATTGGCTGATCAGTGCTTATGGGAATTGAAGTCCAAGAACCAAAGGAAACACTGACTCTGGAACAGGGATTCTCAATCTGCAGCCTGTGGGCAGGATGCGGCACACAGCACCATTTCATGTGCCCCCCCTGCCTCCACCCCACCAGGAAGTGCCATGTGGTGGAGGAGGGGCAAAATGGCCATCCAGCTCCCAAACTATCTGAGGGAGTATGACCTGGCTCCCAGCTTTAAAAAGGTTGAGAACTCCCGCTCCAGAACATTGCTTGGGGAAATAACAAAACATGAGAATTTTTTAATAATAATAACAACAAGAACCAGCCGACTGATGGCATTTTTGTTACTTTTTAGTGCTACAAGTAACATTTACCCATTACAGTGGTATACCCGTCAAGCGCGGCTCCGCAAAATACGGGAAAATTACTGTGCATGCGTGGGCGCGCATGCTCAGTAACCTGTTTGCGCATGCGCACCGTGGGCGCACATGCACAATAACCCATTTGTGCATGCGCACCATGGGCGCGCATGCGCAGTAACCCCTTTCCCCGCCATTCAAATACAGGACGGCGGTGGGAAAGGGGAGGAACGAGTGCTGAAAAACGGAAAATCCTGGCCAATATGAGATACTTGACAGGTATGTACAGTGGTACCTCGCTTAAAGAGCACAATGCGTTCCTCAGGATTGCTCTTTAAGCCCTTTATGGTAGTGGGCCAGGTTACCTAAGAGACCGCATCGCCCTAAGAGAGTCCACCCGTCCTACCAGGGCAGACCGGAGAGGCTCCCTCATTGTGCCATGTGCTAAAGGGGCGCATCTCTCTAGCACCAGAAGGAGGAGGGCCTTCTCAGTGTCTGCTCCGGCCCTTTGGGACCTCCTGCCACTTGAGCTGCGTTTCTAGACAGAGTTGCTGCCCTTCAGGAAAGGGTTAAAAAACTGGCTAGCAGCGCGAGTTTGGGGGGGCCGATAGGGTGTTGACTCCCGCTCATTGGCTGTGCTAGTGTTTAATGTCCCTTTTACTGACTGTGGGGAGGGGAGGGTCTTTTTTAGATATGGGATGGTTTTTAAAGAGTCTTTTTATTGTAGTTTTATGGGGGTTCTGCAATGTTTTTTATGCATTTTGTAATGCTCTTATGCGATTGTGCGCCGCCCTGAGTTGTCCTAAGGACAAGAGGGCAGGATATAAATTCAAATAAATAAATAAATAAGCAAAACACCATTGTAAATGACCCGTTGTGACTTCTGGCGCACGCGCATGGGGAGGTTGCGAACCCCGATTTAGTTGTTCAGTGAGTCTTTGGTTGTTTTTTTGTTGTTAAGCGAGGCGACCGTTCAGAGAAAATTCTGCTCTTTAAGCGAGTTAGTCTCTAAATGAGATGCTCTTTATGCGAGGTTTTTTTTTACTGTACCTCTAAAATGTTACCTGGAGGGGAACTGTCATTAAAACAATTTGTGCTCACTCTTGTATGAATTAAACCCTGTCGTGGTGTAACACAAAAGACAAGACAAGTAATCTCTGTAGCACTTAGTGCACTCTCTGGGTGGTTTACAAGTTAATTAGCATTTATTAACAATAAATGCTAATTATGAACAATGGTCCATAGGGTCGCAAAGGGTCGGAACCGACTGTGCGACTGAACAACAACAACAAATATTTTCCAGTATCCTCTTCTAATGTTGTGAATTACAATATAGACTTTTTTTAAAAAAAAAAAACTAAATATTTCCTCATCTATGGATCTCCAAGGGGAGAAATATGATTGAAAAGTAACCACATACTTGAATTTCCTAATTCTTTTTTCCTTCCTTCCTTCCTATGGATAATCAGCTCCAGTCTGACTTACCGTGTGCTTCTGGGCAAACAGAGCCTTGATGCGGAGGAGGCCGGTTCTGTGGCCGTCTCTGTGGCCAAAACGATAGTGCATGAAAAATGGAATTCCTACTTGATCGTGTAAGTCCATTTGCTTCAGAAAGAGGCTGCAGCGGTGGCTCAGTGGTTAAGAAGCTCGTCTTGTTAGCTGGAAGGCCGGCAAGTCGACAGTTCGAGACCCGGGTGCTGCATGACGGATTGAGCGCCCGTCTCTGTCCCAGTTCTTGGGGACATGAAATGACGCTAAACTTGACGATTGAAAGGTCAGCAGGTCCGCAGTTCGAGACCTGAGTGCTGCATGACGGAGTGAGCTCCCATCTCCGTCCCAGCTCCTGCCAACCTAGCAGTTGGAAAGCAAGAAATTGCAAGTAAATCAATAGAGACCACTTCAGTAGGGAAAAAGATCTTGGGGACACAAATCATAGTTGATAGGGTATCACCAGTAAACAGAGAGACTGCGATGACTCAGTGGTTAAGAAGCTCACCTTGTTAGCTGGAAGGTTGGCAAGTCAGCAGTTTGAGACCCGGGTACTGTATGTCAGTTTGAGCTCCTGTCTCTGTCCCAGCTCCTGCCAACCTAGCTGTTTGAAAGCAAGACATTGCAAGTAGATAAATAGGGACCACTTGGGTGGGGAAAAGATCTTGGGGACATGAAAGGAACCTCATTTGGGCATTCCCTGAGTGGAGTTTCTCCAGCAAAAAATCCTTTAACTCAGAAAGCACCTATGTGTGCTCGGCTCTTTGGCCATTAAGGGCTGTGGTGGCTCAGTGGTTAAGAAGCTCACCTTGTTAGCTGGAAGGCCAGCAAGTCGGCCATGGGAGACCTGGGTACTGCATGATGAATTGAGCACCTGTCTCTGTCCCAGCTCTTGGGGACATGAAAAGGAGCCTCATTTGGGCGTCCCCTGAGTGGAGTTTCTCCAGCAAAAAATCCTTTCAACCCAGGATAATTTCTGACATGAAATTATTATACTGTGAGGATGCCTTCCATGGCTGGGCATCTCAAGTTGCGTCAGATACTGAGCTGGGGAGACGATAGGTCTTCGACGTTTGTGTGTCTGCAACCACCAATTGGGTGCGGGGGAAGAGGAGATGCTAATTCCTGACTCCCCTTTTTGCCGACATTTGTCTTTCAGCAACGACATTGCCTTGATCAAACTTGAGCAGGCGGTCGAGTTGAGTGACACGATTCAGCCTGCTTGCCTTCCACCCGTGGGCTCCGTGTTGGCCCAGAACTACCCCTGCTACGTCACTGGTTGGGGCCGCCTCTACAGTAAGTCCGGTGTTGACCCAGGTGCCATGTGGGTGGGTGAGCCACTTGCCACACAGGGCAGACCTTGGAGGCTGGCAGGTCTACCGTGGAGCTCTTCCCATCCCGTCCACCTCTTTTGGCCTTCAACTCTCCTGCCCACAAACCAAGAATAGGCAACAGAAGGTTTGAAGGTCAAACTGGTCCTCCTTGTGGCCTCAGGTCAGTCATTCAGATCTTACCAGATGGACACAACCCGTTTCCCCTTGGCAACTCCATCATTATAGGGCAGTGAAGGAGACCCTTGGCACTCCAGGTGTTCTTGAACATCAATTCCCAGAAACCCAAGTTTCTGTGAATCTACACTAATGGGTTTATTGGCACTCCAGGTGTTCTTGGATGCCAATTCCCAGAAGCCCAAGTCCCTGTGAATCCACGTGAATGGGTTTATTGTGCAGTAAATCCATTCATGTGGATTCACATGGACTTGGGCTTTTGGGAATTGATGTCCAAGAACCGCTGGAGTGCCAAGGTTCGCCATCGCAGTTATAGTGTTCCCTAACCTTCATATTTGGCTTTTTGGTACTGTTTTATCAAAGGCCACATGTTTGTCACAAGGAATGTGGGAAATATACAGTACACCATGACTCAAAGTTACTGTATTACAACTGTCCAGAGTACAGTTTTGGATATTTGGACAAATTAAAATATAAATGGAGACCTAACTGAGGTGGGTGAGACTGCAGTGGCCTAGTGGCTAAGACGCTGTGCATGAGGACTGAAGGTCATCAGGTCATCAGTTCAAGTCCTGAGTGTTACATGACTGAGTGAGCTTCCGTCTCTGTCCCAGGTCCTGCCAACTTAGCAGTTGGAAAGCAAGAAATTGCTTGTAGATAAAATAGGTACCGCTTCGGCGGTAAAGGTAATAGTATTCCGTGTCCTCCAGGACTTAAGTCATGCCTGCCACATGATCACAGAAATGTCTGCAGATGCATACAGCGCTGGCTTTTTTGCTGAACATTGAGATAAGCACCTGACTCTATAGTCAGACACGACTGGCTTTCGAATGAGGGAGAAGTTGACCTTTACCTAAACTTTATATGGGATTTTCCACAAGCCAAAACGGTAGCAATACGTCTGCCAAGGCTTCCTAGCTGGCAGCTGGTTGGCTGGTTATTTGGGAAGCCCGCCCATTTTGCCTTTGGACTCACCCTCCACTCAAGTGCAGCCCCTAGAACAGTGATGGCCAACCTTGGCATTCCAGCTGTTCTTGGACTTCAATTCCCAGAAGCCCAGGTCAACACACCTGCTGATCAGGGCTTCTGGGAATTGAAGTTCAAGAACAACTAGAATGCCAAGGTTCGCCATCACTGTCCTAGGAAAATCTCTAAGACTAAAATCTCTCTCCCTCTCGCCCTGACACATGTAGGCTTGGTGATAGTTATGCAATCAGCTCAATTGCACTCCGTTTCCACCACCAGTTGAATTGGCTTCTGTAGGTGTGGAGGGAAAGACTCCATTTTGTCTTTTGCCTCAGTCAGCAAGACTCTTGAGTCATCATGGCTGCCAGATGAGGTTGCTAACCTTAGATCTGCCACATTCCAGTAGCTGAGCAGGGTGTGAGAAAGGGATGTATTTTGGGATTCAGTGTTCCTCACTGCTCTTTTGTCCTCCAGCCAACGGACCCATCTCAGATGTCCTTCAGCAAGCTTTGCTCCCCGTGGTGGACTACAGCACGTGCTGTAAGTGGAATTGGTGGGGTTCTTCGGTGAAAGAGACCATGGTCTGCGCGGGAGGAGACGGTGTCACCTCAGGATGCAACGTAGGTTTCCCCTTCCTCCCTTGTGCCGCCTTCTCTGCCGTAGTGTCCTCCTCAAGTAGAAGATCTCAAAAGTGGGCCACCAGATGCTCCTGGACCACATCTTCCAGATGCTCTTGCTGATGGCTGGACTAGCTTGGGCCTCTGGAAGCTGTAGTTGAGAACATCTGGGAGATCCTCTGTAAGGGATCTTTCTTGGGTTTTGCCTCCAAAACATTAAACAAACAGGAAATGCCTGGTTTGAATCTCACCTAAGAGCACTTTGATCTCACAATTAGAGCACTTTGAGCTCACTTTCATTGTCACGGCTCCATCCTAGGAAAACCTGGGGAGTTTAGTAATGGATTTTTGGGAATAGTAGCCGTGTTAGTCTGTGTTTCAAGCATATCAGAGAACAAACAAAACAAAACAAAACCATTGTAGCACATTGAAGACTAACTGTTAAAGTTTAATGTTACCTTCCATGGATCACGTCCACTTCGTTAGTCTAATGACTAATGGTCTTGTTCAAAGAGAGGGAGTTCTAAGGCCATTTCTTAAGACGGAGTCATGACAGCTAAAGTAGGATCAAACTGCTCTAACTTTGTAAGTGTAAATAACCCTTAGGCAATAACTTGGAACATGTCAAATATATTGGGCATTGATTTAGACCTAGTCAGACTCTCCGACCATCTAATCCTAGAACTGTCTACTAGGCTTGTAGCATCGTTTTACCCTCGAGCTATTTTAGACTTTAAATCCCATCCTCTACGGGAGTTCAAGTCAAAAACCCCTACCTCAATTTTGGGTGGTTGGCTGGCTGTTTGTTTTGTTTGGCTGGCTGGCTGGTTGGTTGGTTGGTTGGTTGGTTGAAGAACCCCACTCAACATGGCCTGTTATGCTAGCCAAGGTATTCTTAGAGCTCTAGTCTGTAATAAACTATTTCCACTTCTAATCTTCATGCAGTTAATTTTTTTGACTCGATTTGGAAGTCTAGATCCAGGCCAATTCAAGATATGTTGAATTAAGTATGCATTTTAACTCCCAGAGGGCACGCTGTGTTCGGATGATGGGACCAGAAATCTGGTCCTGAGCCCTTTTGTCACACAAAGTCCTCCTCCTCAGCCCCAGATCAGGATGGATGAAGCTGCTGCCCTCCATCAAGATGGATTCAAGTGGGATTTCATCCACTTGGGGACCATCACCCTTCTCTGTGGACTTCAGCACCCAAGGCTGTCAGTCCTCAGGGTGGTCAGATTAGTTAAGGATTGATGTTGAGTCGCTAATACACTATTCCAGTGATGGTGAACCTTGGTACTCCATGTGTTCTTGAACTTCAATTCCCAGAAGCCCAAGTCAGTACTCTTCTGGGAATTGAAATTAAAGAACATCTGGAGTGCCAAGGTTCGCCACCACTGGACTATTCTATTACAATAGCGGATAACCTGGCCAGACTATATATTTCAATAGTGAACTAAAATACTACTAAATACTAAAATACCACTTTATTGTTGTTTCCAGGGTGACTCTGGTGGCCCTCTGAACTGCCAGAGTGGAAACACATGGGAAGTCCACGGCATCGTCAGCTTCGGATCAGGGCTGAGTTGCAACCTCAAGAATAAACCCACTGTTTTTACTCGTGTGTCGGCTTACATCTCTTGGATCACAGAGGTGAGAAGGGTGGGGGCTTCTCTTTACACCATACAATTTGGTGATTTCCCCAGAGCTTGGAAATACTTATTAATTTACCAGCCAGTTTGGGGTGGTATTCCAGATTCCAGGGTATGGCTAGAGTGCCTTGATGTGCATGTTTTGCAAATTATTCGTTAACTCCAGGTGTTCTTGGACTTCAGTTCCCAGAAGGCCAAGTCAGCACTACTGCTGATCAGGGCTTCTGGGAATTGAAGTCCAAGAACACCTGGAGAGCCAAAGTTGGCCAACCATGATCCAGGTGATCTGTTCCAAACAAATCTGTCAAGTTGTAGAAGAGCACAGAGCTCATAACCCGTCTACAGTTGTGTGGTAGAAGGAATCTCTTGGTCAACCCACACTTCTAGTGCCATGGTGGTGAACCTTGGCACTCCAGCTGTACTTGGTCTTCAATTCCCAGAAGCCCAAGTCCCTGTGAATCCACACGAATGGGTTTACTGCGTGTACAAGTACAGCTGGAATGCCAAGGTTTGCCACCACTGTTCTCATGGATGTCTGAGCAGTTGCTTGCACTTCAGTTTTAAAATTTGCATGGCCAGGACTTCTGACTCATGGAAGTTTAGAAAGGGCATCTTTTAGTTCTGAAATTCCCAGGGGTCCTGTTGGCTGGGGAATTTTGGGATGCATATAGTGCCAAGAAATGAGGCTAAACGGGAGACTGATGTGACACTGCCTTGTGTTTTACAAGCACACTCAGACGTTTGTGCAAAGTATGACATCCGTTTTTGTTTGTCTCTTTTCTTCCATTAGAAAATGAATGCGGACTAAGAAGCCCGTCTTAGGATCTTGTGAATCATCCTGGCAGAAGCTTAATAAACATTTCATCACAATAACTTTTTGTGTTGTGTTTTGTGTTAGTGTGGATTTCTTTTCTTTTTTTTCTTTTTGCGTGACGTGAATGTTGCTGACTGCCCTCTCCCCTGTCAGATTTCCATGGGAGAAAATAGAAACACACTTGGGTGTTAACAGATTCAATTTACCAGAACAAGGTGACATTCAATTTTGGGGGGTAAATACATTTCCCCTAATTCTTCAGCCAGTGTAGCCGCCTAATTATATCTAAACACCTCTTCTTTCAACAAACCATCTTCAGCAACCACCTCAGTCATATGGACACTTTTTAGCATCCACCCAGTCATACATAAGGAAACTGGTTGGCAGGCTGGCTAGCTGGCTAGCGGATGGATGGATGGATGGATGGATTGAACAGTATAGCCAGGGGTACTCCACTTAGCATGTCCTGCTATCATGCTAGCCAGAGTATTCTTAGAGCTCTAATCCAAGGGTTCCCAACAATTTACACTGAATGGACCAGACCACACACCCCACAAGCAGAAGCAGGTGCATTATTATAGTCTCCAAAGAAGTCCAGAAATTAATCAGCTGCTTATATGGGTTACTGTTGTGTATACATGCAGTTCAGCTGTTCACCGGTAGCGCAGCGGATGGAGCTCGCGTGACTCCAATTCCTCCAATGGGTAACTACCGCGGGAAACCTTCCCGCCACAGGTGAAACTATGTCAGGTATGCATTCCGTCAGAAGGACGTCACCTATACTGTAACCAATAGTGCGCCTCCGGGCGAAATTCAGATGTATCGTGTACCATATATAAGGAGGCACGGCTCCGCCATTGCCTCATGTACAGATTGACCATGTTACAATAAAGTAGTGTTTAGCCCGCCTGCCGGCTAGTGCGTATTCAATCTGCCTACATCAAAGTTACCAAAAGACATTCAATACTGTGCTTCATCAATTGCTTCTTGAAATTTTGAGGATGAACAAAACAAAATTATTACCTCACTATTTTCTAAACCAATGGTTCCTAACCTTTTTTTGGCCATGCCCCGCCTAAGCACCTCTAAAAACCTGATGCTCTACCCCCAACCCCCATCGTGACATGTAATTCTTATTATTCAAAAAGGGAATCCCTATTCACATGGAGGAAGCCTAAAAGGCCATTTACTGTTAATAACTCATTCTCAAATTGCCCCACCCCCCTAAAAATTCTTTCCGAGTTTCACCTGTACAGTTGCCATAATTCTCTCCCACAAAACCGGGACAGAAGTATACTTGACAAAAATGGATGGGTTATCTTTTTATGTTTTTTAAAAACAAACATGACAGCTATAAAACACTTTCACGTTAAGTATATCTATACCTATAAATCCAGACGTTAACCGTTGGACTCCGGCATATGCTTCCACACCCGTCCACACTATCCCGTACTGAGCCTCCTGCACTCGCCTGAACCTGGCCCGCAGAGCGCCGCATGGTTCCCGAAGCCGGCAGTGGGGCAACAGCCCCACAAATGCAAACAAATGGAAACAACTTCAATTCCCAACATCCTGAGTTTAATAACTCTCTGGATATTCTAGATGTAGTGCTTCTACTTTTGCTGTAAAATAGGTTACACAATCTATCCCATATTTCACATACTGTAAGACCATTTGGAATACTTGGATACAATGCAATATCAATAGAACATAGCAAGAGATAAAAGGTTTTGTGGCAAAGGCAATCTATCTCCACTGTCCAAGGTCTCAAAGGTGGGTTTTGTATTAAAACCAAACTATTATCTCTCACAAGTAATACCTGCAATTGTTTAGCCCACTCGAGTATATTATTACCTGTGACATTTAGTTTGGTAAATCCGTCTCGTAGTTCATTGCTTCTGGGAAAAGCATGTAAAGATGTATCCGAACAGGAAGCCCTGGAGGACGAGTGAAGTTCAGAGACTGTTGAAGGCCAGAAACTTTGCTTTTAGAACTGGAGACCGGGTACTGTACAGTATAGAAAGGGCAAACCTGAAGAGCGGTATAAAGAAGGCAAAAGCTGTGTATAGAGGGAAAATTGAAGATCACCTGAGTAGTCACGACACCAGGCAAGTGTGGCAGGGGATCCAGCACCTTACTGACTACAAACCTGTAGAGAGCAGTGCTTCTCTGGTGGAGGAGCTGAATACCTTCTTCGCCCGATTTGAGGTGACACCAGCAGTGGATCCAGCAGTGTTGCCAGAGTCATCGTCATTACTCCCCTTAGGGAATGTTGCCAGGGTGGAAGAGGGAGAAGTAAGGTGAATATTAAAAGGGATAAATGCGAGCAAGTCTATGGGTCCTGATGGAGTGGCTGGTAGGGCACTGAGAGACTGCTCAGAACAGCTGGCAGAAACCTTTATGAAGATTTTTAATCGGTCTTTGGCCCAAGCCATTGTCCCACCTTGTCTGAAATCCTCTACTATTATACCTCTGCCTAAAAAGCCTAACATAGATAGTCTGAATGACTTCCGCCCTGTGGCGCTTACACCTGTCATAATGAAATGGTTTGAAAAGTTGGTGCGGAACCGTATTATGGCTTGTTTACCAGTTGGGATTGACCCTTGTCAATTTGCATATAAGAGAAAGAGATCCACGGAGGATGCTGTGGCTACGGCCCTACATGCTGTTCTGACCCATTTGGAGAAACAAGGGACTTATGCGAGACTGTTATTTGTAGATTTTAGTTCTGCTTTTAATACTATTCTCCCGCATAGACTGGTGCCCAAATTATTAGATCTGGGGCTTCCGCCATGCTTATGCAGGTGGATACTAGATTTTCTATCAGATCGTTCCCAACAGGTCAGGATGGGCTCTCATGTCTCTGCAGATCTCAGTATAAGTACGGGGACGCCGCGGGGTGTGTGCTGAGCCCGCTTCTGTACATGCTTTACACATATGATTGTGTTCCTAGTTACCCCAACAATAAGATCATCAAGTTGCAGACGACACAACGGTGGCTCAAGTTTGCAGACGACACAACCAAAGCTCTGATGAAGAGAGCACAGCAGAGGTTATACTTCTTGAGAATCCTCAGGAAGAACAATCTTTCAAAGGACCTGCTGTTGGCATTCTACCACTGTGCCATAGAGAGTGTGTTCACCTATGGTCTGTGTGTATGGTTTGGGATTTGTACAGCTAGGGAAAGAACAATGCTGTCCAGGGTCATCCGCGGAGCGGATAATCGAGCGTACTCTTCTCACTCTAGATCAAATCTATGCCACCAGGTGTTATAAGAAAGCTGTAGAGATTGCGCAAGATAGTACGCATCCTGGAAATGATCTCTTTCAGCTTTTGCCTTCTAGAAGAAGGTATAGGGTCATAAAGACCAGGACCAGCCGCTTGAGAAATAGTTTCTACCCAAAAGCAGTTCTGGCTTTGAATATAATGCAATGCAGTCTATGAGTTTAGTATATGAGAGTCAAGACACAGGAACAGCCAAGGGCTGGGTTAACTCAGGTTTATTGCATGGTGGACAGAGGGAACATGAGGTAATGGCGGACGAACAGCTCTATATATATGGTAGTAACGTATTTGAATGTGGCTCCACGATAGCCCATTGGCTACTGCCCGCGTGATGTCATGGCTGGTCACGCCCTTCTTGTCCAGGTGTAGGTAGCGGCGGGAAACTTCCCGCGCTGTGGCCTTTGGTGGGTTTGAACCAAGAGAGCTTGGACGCTCGCTGCTGCCAGCTGGTGGTCATTAGCTCGCGTCCTATTACAGGGTTTATAGTGATCAGCTGAAGGTTACATTGTTACTCGTAGGCAAGGTTACAATGGTTCAGATACATTGTTATCACATGTAGAAGGTTACACTGTTAGAACACAACACTCCTCCCCCCTAGGATGAGACGAAGTCTCTCAGCCAAGATGGCTTATTTCGAACACGCTGGGGTCTCGGCGCGGGCTGCCCTGCCCCGGCTTCGCTCCCTCCTCCTCGCTCCCTGGCTTCCTGCCCTGTAATCGGAGAGGATGACTCGTTAGTGGCTTGCCGCGGCTCTGCGGCTTTGTTGGGAGGTGTGTGCTTTGTTTGGGAAGAACCGGGGGCACTGCGGGCTAACGAAAAACCCCTCTTCTCGCTTGGATGGGTGGGGGAACACTCCAAAAAAACCCCCCGGCTCGCAAAATTAAAATCGTAATCGAATTCGGGGGAAGCGGCAGCGGCGGCTGCAAACTCCTTTTCCCCCTCCCCGGGCTCGGATAGAGCTGGCAGAACTGGCGTGTCAAAAGGATATGAGCCGGGCTCACTGCTTTCCCCCCTGGCTTTGGACTGGTGTCCTTCTCTGTCTCCCCCTTGGGCTAAACGGGTGGGGGAGAACCCTATCGCTGAATCTGGTTGCTGAGCCCCACTGATCGGTCCCTCACTCACTCGGCGCCGCAGTTGGTCAGCGTGCCTCCTCCAGAGGAGACCGGTGTTCGTTTCCACCCGATACGACACCGGTCCCGTCTGTTCTACTATCGTCCCTGGCACCCAGGCTGGGCCTGCGTTGGCATAGTTCCTGCAGTGTACAGGGTCGCCTACGCCGAAACCTTTCGAGACCGCTAAACCTATGTTCTTCCCTTTGTCCTCGACCCTCGTCGGGTCTAACCTGGACAAGATCGTGGTCAGTTTCCTCCGCATCAGCAGCTCAGCCGGCGAATATCCGGACGCTAAGGGGGTCCCTCTGTACGCTAACAGAAATTGACAGACTTGGTGATTTAGATCCCCCGAGCCCATGCGCCGCAGCGCATCTTTTGTTGTGCGCACCAACCGTTCCACTTGGCCATTCGTGGCCGGGTGAAACGGCGCGGATGTGACGTGCCGAATTGCATTTGCCTCCATGAATGCCGCGAACTCAGCGGACGTGAAACAGCTAGCGTTATCGCTGACCAGAGTGTCGGGTAAACCGAACGTGGAAAAGACCCTCCTCAGCTGGCCAATGGTAGTGGCGGAGGATGTGCTCTTTACCGGAATGACCTCCAGCCACTTTGAGTACGCATCCACTACCAGGAGAAAAATGGTTCCTCGGAACGGGCCAGCAAAATCTACGTGCACCCTGGACCACGGTCCCCTTGCTGCATCCCATTCCCTATGCGGGAGACGGGCTACCTCCGGTCGGGAGCCCTGACATGCCTCACAAGTGCCAATCATATGCTCTATGTCGGCATCCAGCTGGGGCCACCAGAAATAACTGCGGGCCAGTGCCTTGGAACGGACGATTCCCGGGTGGCTGACGTGCAGCAGCTTTAGCACCTTCGGTCGCAGGGACGTAGGAACCACCACCCGTTGGCCCCACAAGAGGCACCCCCTCTCTAATGACAATTCTATTCGTTTTCGAAAAAATGGGTCGAATTCCATGCTTGGGGATGACGCCGGCCACCCCTTCTGTACCCACGAGCACACTTTCTCCAGTGTTCTATCCTTTCCCGTTGCCTTGGCAATGTCGGCCGGCACTAATGGGGGTGAATCTAAGACCTCTATTAGCAATACCTGGCGGTCTCTTCCCACCCCTGCCTTCTGATCGTCCGACAAGGGCAACGGAGACCGTGAGAGCGCGTCTGCATGGCTGATCTCCTTCCCGGGCCGGTATTCCAACTCATGTTGGTATGCGTTAAGAAAAATAGCCCACCGCAGCATTCTCGGGGACAGGATCTGTGGCGTGGGCTTATTTGCAGTGAAGATTCCTAACAGGGGCTTGTGATCAGTCACGATCTTGAACGGCCGACCATACAGAAAATCGTGAAATTTTTTGGTTCCCGCTACTATTGCTAATGCCTCCCTGTCGGTCTGTGCGTAATTCCGCTCTGCTTGGGACAGGGACCTTGAATAAAACGCTATCGGGGCCTCCCTTCCGTCGTTCAACACGTGGCAAAGCACCGCCCCCACCCCCACCGTGGATGCGTCGCAGACTAAAACTACTGGCCGTTTGGGATCGAAATGAGTCAGGATTGCCTCGGATGTTAGGAGTTGCTTTAACTCTGTGAACGCCCTCTCTTGCTCGTCACCCCACAGCCATTTTTCCTCTTTTTTAAGTAACTGATGGAGCGGCTCGGCAACAGACGCCTTCCGTGGAAGGAAGGTATGGTAGAAATTGAGAAGCCCCAGAAATGACTGTAGTTCGGTTTTGGATGTGGGGCGAGGAGCTTTCTTGATGGCGGCTACCTTAGATTTGGACGGCCTAATTCCCTCGGGCGTGACACGGAACCCTAAAAACTCAACCTCTGTTTCGAAAAATACACATTTGTCTTTTCTCAGTCGCAGCCCCGCTTTCTCGAACACGGTCAGAACTTTATCCAATCTATGTGCCAGCTCGGCCTTACTCCCCCCCGTTATCAACACGTCATCAAAATATGGCAACACCCCCTCCAGCCCCTTCAGGAGGCGTTCCACGAGCGACTGAAAAAGGCCAGGTGCCGAGTTCACGCCGAACTGTAAACGCGACACCTGGAACGCCCCCTTATGTGTAATTATTGTTTGTGCCGCCGCTGTGGCGGGGGTTACAGGGAGTTGCTGGTAGGCCTGTGCTAAATCGAGCTTAGCGAAACACTTTCCCCCATTTAGCCTAGCCAGGAGGTGGCTGATCACTGGCACCGGGTATGCATTAGGGCGGATCGCCTTGTTAATTGTACACTTATAATCAGCGCAAATGCGCACGTCCCCGTTAGCCTTCAGTGCTGTTACAATTGGAGTCTCCCACTCCGCGGAATCCACAGGAACAAGAATCCCCTGACCCACCAGTTTGTCCAGTTCCGCCTCTATTTTGTCCTTTAGTGCGAACGGCACCCTGCGCGGTTTGAGTCTTATCGGGCGGACCTCCGGGTCTAGGTCGAAGGCTACAGGGGGTCCCTTGAACTTTCCCAGTCCACTTTTAAAAACGGCGGGGTGTGCGTCGCACACCGCTTGTATTGGGTCCACGCCTACGGCATGCACCCCCCCTATGAACAAACCTAGAGGCTGGAACCATTGTGTCCCGAGGAGGCTACAACTCCCCCCTTTTAGCACCACTAGGGGAAGTTCCACAGAATGTCTCTTAAAACGAACCCGGAATGTCCCGACCCCCAACACTGGAATGCTGTTCCCCTGTACGTCCCGTAGTGTGGCTCTCAGCGCTTTAAGTTTGGGCCGCACGTGGGGGTCGATTTTCAAGAACTCTCTCTGGGGAATTATAGAATAGGAGGACCCCGAGTCAACTTCCATCCTAATAGGGGTCCCTTGTACTAGTACCTCAACGAAGTAATGGGGCTGTCCCGCAGACACGCTGAACACAGGAGCGTCGCCCTCGCTGTCGTCCGAGATGCGGCCCACGCCGTCCTGCTTCCTCGTGGTCCGGGCGCCATCTTTGGACCTCGCTGGACGGTCCGGTCTGGCCGAACGGTCTTGTGACTGTCTCCGGCCCTCTTTCCCTTTCCTGCACGCCTTGGCGATGTGTCCCCGGCGACCGCAGTTGTAGCACTCGGTTTTTCTGAATGGGCACCTCACGCGCTCATGGGCCGCTCCGCAACCATCGCAACGGCGCCCTCCCCTTTGGACCTTCTGGACCTCCTCGCCGTCGCTGCTTTCCGAAGACGACTTCGAGGTCCGTCGGGTTGCGTGCACCGACTGTCCGGACTTTCCGTGCACCGAGTTTTCCGCTTTGCCGGCCCTCGGACGCCACTCACGCCACTTGTGCATCTCATCTACTCCAGCATTCGTGGATTCCGCGGCTTCCGCGGCCTCTACAACCTCTGTCAGTGTGGGTGGTGGCTCCTTGTTCATCAGGCTGCGCTGCACTTCCTTGTCCTTCAGGCCACACAGAACTCCGTCCCTGAGGGCCATCTCTAGAAAGTGGTCCCATCGGCAGGGGGTGGCGGCTACTCTCATAGCTGTTACGAAGGCTTCTACCGACTCGTCCGGCGCTTGAACTCGCCTCCAAAACGCGCTCCGAGCGGGAAACATTGCCCTCGAGGGTCGGAAACGCTCACGCAGCAGTTTCATGATGTCATCGGCTTTGAACTCACCCATCTTCTTCGGTGCAATAATGCCCACCAGCGTTCGCTTGGTCTCCATCCCAAGCATGCGGGTGAGGATGGCCCTCTTCCTTTCCTCGTCGTCTTCTTTGACTTTGAGTTCCACCAGTGCCGCCTGGAAGTCCATCTCAAAAAGCTCCCAGTCTTGCGGTTTGGTAATGTTGAACCCGCTCTGTGTCCTGGCTCCTTGGGGATCCATCATCCCACCTTCGTCGCCAATTTAGTATATGAGAGTCAAGACACAGGAACAGCCAAGGGCTGGGTTAACTCAGGTTTATTGCATGGTGGACAGAGGGAACATGAGGTAATGGCGGACGAACAGCTCTATATATATGGTAGTAACGTATTTGAATGTGGCTCCACGATAGCCCATTGGCTACTGCCCGCGTGACGTCATGGCTGGTCACGCCCTTCTTGTCCAGGTGTAGGTAGCGGCGGGAAACTTCCCGCGCTGTGGCCTTTGGTGGGTTTGAACCAAGAGAGCTTGGACGCTCGCTGCTGCCAGCTGGTGGTCATTAGCTCGCGTCCTATTACAGGGTTTATAGTGATCAGCTGAAGGTTACATTGTTACTCATAGGCAAGGTTACAATGGTTCAGATACATTGTTATCACATGTAGAAGGTTACACTGTTAGAACACAACAATGAGGGAGCTTCTGTATATAGTTTTTAGAGTTTTTAGGGTTTTAGAGTTTTTAGAGTTTTAGAGTTTTTAGAGCTTTTAGGGGTTAAATGTGTTAATGTGGGGTGGGAGTATGTTGATAATTTTGTATGGTTGTATTTTGTTTAGGTTTTGTTGGGTTGTTTAAGTGTTTTTCCCCCCAATCTCGTTGTTCTGTGCAGGACAATGACAATAAAGATTTATCTATCTGGTGTTCTTAAGTCCAATCGATCCTGGTCCCAGATGTTCTGGTGCATCAGGGAAATCACAGTATGGCAAAGGAACACAGCCTGTTAGATTCAAATGTCCTGCTGCTGTGTTCTGGGTGGAGTTTTCTGTGTGTGTTTGAAGTTAGGCGCATGCGCTGTGCTCATTCTGGATTGTCTCTCGACTGGGAAGAAGCTCCTGGTGAAGGTGGTGGGAGCACACGGTTCTAACTGGTAACAAGGTAAGTGAGTCTTATATATATATATATATATATATATATATATATATATATATATATATATATATATATATATATATATATATATATATATATATATATATATATATATATATATATATATATATATATATATATATATATATATATATATATATATATATATATATATATATATATATATATATATATATATATATATATATATATATATATATATATATATATATATATATATATATATATATATATATATATATATATATATATATATATATATATATATATATATACACGTATACAGTAGGATTTGATATTTACAGTGGGCTGAGCTTAAGTCCTTAAGCATGATGGTTAATGTATTCTTTAAATATGGTTTTATGTTTAACCCTCACATCATCTCTGTTTATACCCAAAGAGCCAGCACTGTCTGCAACTGCAGACGTTTCCATGGACATGTGTTAGGCATGACTACACATGGAATGCTGTTTACCAAGACAAGTTTAAGAACCCAACTAGGAAGGCCATTGGACAACAATGGAAGATGACAATGGAAAGCAAGGGGTTATTAAAGAGGAAACAGAGATTGCAGAGAGACTCAATGAATTCTTTGCTTCAGTATTCACTGAAGAAGATAGAGACCACATGCCCAAAACAGAGCCTATCTTCGTAGGGAGAGAAACCGAAGAATTCAGCCAGACAGAAATAACCAGGGAGGAGGTCCTTGCATATCTTGTTAAACTAAATGCTAACAAATCACCAGGACCAGATGGCATCCATCCATGAGTTTTCAAGGAACTTAAACATAAAATTGTTGATCTCCTAGCCAAAATATGAATATATAATCTTTCCCTCAAATCAGGCTTTGTGCCTGATGACTGGAAGGTAGCCAATGTAACACCAATTTTCAAAATAGGATCCAGGGGTAAACCAGGAAATTACTGACCGGTCAGTTTGACATGTGTCCCAGGTAAAGTGATGGAAACCATCCTAAAAGATAGAATTAATAGGCACATAGAAGAGAAGGCGCTGCTAAAGGAGAGCCAACATGGCTTTTGCAAGGGCAAATCATGCCTCACTAATCTGTTGGAATATTTTGAGACTGTCAACAAGCATGTGGATAAGGGGGATCCAGTTGACATTGTTTATCTGAACTTTCAGAAGGCTTTTGACAAGGTCCCACACCAAAGGCTCTTGAATAAACTTGCCAGTCATGGAATAAAGGGACAGGTCTTGTCCTGGATCAGCAACTGGTTAAGGGACAGGAAACAGAGGGTAGCACTAAATGGACACTTCTCCAAGTGGAGGGAAGTAAAGAGTGGGGTCCCCCAAGGTTCAGTACTGGGACCCCTGCTTTTCAACCTCTTCATAAATGATCTAGAGGTAGGAGTAAAAAGCAAGGTAGCCAAATTTGCTGACGACACTAAATTATACAGAGTAGTGAAAACTGTGAGAGATTGTGAGGAGCTCCAGAGGGATCTCTTGACACTGGGGGAGTGGGCAAAACAGTGGCAAATGAGCTTTAACACTAGTAAGTGCAGAGTGATGCATGTTGGGGCAAAAAACCCCAATTACATTTATAAACTGATGGGGTCTGAACTCTCTGCGACAAACCAGGAAAGGGACCTTGGTGTCCTGGTGGACAACTCAATGAAGGTGTCAACCCAGTGTGCCTCAGCAGTGAAAGAAGCAAACTCAATGCTAGGGATCATTAGGCAGGGTACATACATATTTAGTCAATGTGGTTTATCCGCAGATATAATTGGCATAACCTTTCCTGAAAGGTTGGGGGTTCGGGCGCACGCACCCTCGAGCCCTCATAACTTGGTTAGGAAGGGAAATTGGGTGCGGATTAATATTAGCCATAGTTAAAGATTCATGCATAACACCTCAGCCATGAACTCGGACAAGGTGGTAATTAAAGGTAAACACACGATGTATTAATCATATCCACGGACCCCCTAAGCAGGAGAGTAAACTGGAATGTGTTATACTTGATGAAGTTAGTCCCAGAAAAGATTCCGTGATAGGGCAAGACAATGGTCTTGCCAGCCAGTAGTTAATTAATAGATAACAGACTTCCCCGGTAATTTCCTGATTACACATTTCCTCCAAGTAACTTCAGTAAATGTAACTGGATTAACAATGTGCCACGTCGGCAGTCTTCTATGACGGGTCACATGCAACCTTTGCGCGCAGGTACCCGAGGCAGACAATAAATGCCAGCACTCCGAACCAATCGGAACTGGTCTTCCACCTCACCTTTGCCTCCATGCCTTCCTTGTAACCAGTCACTCTGTGACCCAGCAGGCCATTTCTGGCCCACCATTGCAGCAAGTCAATGCTAAGGTAGGAGAGTGCTTTTTGTATAAAGTTTAGAGTAAATTCCGAGTTGAGTAATGGGGAGGCACCTGGGTTATTCCCAATAATATCTTTCACCTGTGTCTACAATATTTAAGGAGAATAGCGCTTAGGCTCACTAATGTCCGCAGCCCCACAAGAATCCACAGAGAGAGGTTAGGACACGATAAGATAATGATGTAATGAGCAAACGCTACTTATGAGGCGGGTTCAGTCTCTGCTTGTATTATACTTTGCTAAATTACCTTATATCAACCTGACTTACTAAGATATATTAACAATGTAACATTTAGAATATTATTATTTATTCTTTACAGAAATCAAAAGTTAATGTCAAGCTGTATGTCTGATGAAGGAAATATCCGAAAAAGTTTTAAAATTACTGGTGTACTTTTACATACATTACTGGATACATTCGTGTTTTGAACCATTGATATATTAAAAGTTCCAAGAGGAAATGCTGGCAGTATACGCTCCCAGATGAAGAATCTTCCAGGTGTTCCATCTATACCTATAAAATGGTGCGTTAACCATTGGAATGTGACAAAGGATGTTGCACCAGGCCCCACTAGCCCCGTCCGAGCCTCCGTGCACTCGAACCCCGAACGGGGTTCGCAGGTAACTGTCGGGTTGAAATTTTCAATTTGTATATGTTTTGTTGACTAAAGGAATCTCCGTAGAATAGTGAGTATTTAAAATATCACTTCTGGCCGTCACATCGTCCACCAAAACAGAAAAGCTTGATTTGTATTTTGAATTACAAGAGAAGGACAATATTGATTTTTTTGAAAACAGACATAGTAAAGACATTGAATTATTAGTAAACCATTTGTGGAAATTTCTTTATTAGATACAATCCCCAGTTTATAAACAGAGATGAGCATCGGACCCTAGAGTTGGATACAACTGACTTTCGCACATGGGAGCTGTCCTAGGTGCTGAATCTTCTGGCGTCTCTTCCTTCTCTTCCTCCTTCTTCACTCCTGTCCTACCTCAAAGGGATGTTAGGGGGATAAAGGAGAGCCATATATGCCAGGTTATCCTGATATAGTAATAGAGTAGACCAGGGGTGGCCAACTTTGCTGTCCCAGGTGTTCTTGGACTTCAATTCCCAGGAGCCCCCATCACCAACTGTGCTGACTTGAGCTTCTGTTAATTGAAGTCCAAAAATACTTGGCACTCCAAGGTTGGCCAACCCTTGAGTAGACCACCCTGCCAGCAACTCAACATGATGAAGTTTGATGGTCCCCAAGTGGATTAAATGGCCCCACTTGAATCCATCTTGATAGAGGGCAGCAGCTTCATCCATCCTGGCCTGGGGCTGAGGAGGACTTTGCGTGCCAAAAGGGCTTAGGATCAAAAAGTGACGCATGGATCTGGGTCGGTGGTACTATGGGTATCATGCTACAATGATGCAGAAGGCCAATGGAAGGCCACTGAGTTATATTCTCAGGATAATCTACATGGCCAATCACCATAATGATGGTCAATATTCGAAACTGGATACAGCCCAAGAAGAAGATATTTACTCCAGCTGCAGGATTCCCACAAGGCTGTAACCAGGAGTTCTCAACCTTTTAAAGCCGAGGGCCGGGTCACACTCCCTCAGACTGCATCCATTTTGCCCTTCCTCCACCACATGGCACTTCCTAGCGTAGTGGAGGCGGTGCGGGGGCCACATGAAATGGTGCTGTGGGCTGCATCTGGCCCATGCGCCACTGGTTGAGAATCCCTGTTGTAAACATTCTGTGAAAGTTTCCTTTACCGTTATCAGGCTCCTTCAAAACCAGACTTAGGTGTAAGGCCTTCTCTTTCCATTGACAAGGAAGTTGGCGTCCTGCCGTGTTGGGTTCAGCCCCATCCTTACCCCTGACAATCAAGCTTTTCACAAAGATGGCAGGATCACAAAAAACTCTCAAGTAGTACAACCATATCCTCTCTCTCTTCACTGAAACTGTTTTCCAGAACACGAGAGAGGAGGAAACCACCATCTAAAGATGTTTTTATAAGGTGTATTTTAGCAGTTTAAATTTACTGATTTTAGTCATAGTACTGTGATGCGATTTTCTACTGTGACTTTGTTTTACTGACTGTAAGCCATCCTGAGTCACCATGGCGGGCGGGTGGCGATATAAGTCTAAATAAATAAACTTATATTTTAATGCAAGTGCCTCAATTTTTGCATTTCTAAATCAATTCATCGGCAGCAACTCATATCCAAGAATGCCTTTTTTTTCCTGAAGCAGGTCCCACACACTATGATCATGGAGCCATCTCCTGTGGCACACATGAAATGAGACATGTAGGATTTAACACCAGGACTGCAATGGACTGCCACAGCCTTGAGGATATGGACAAGGTGCGCCTTCACAGCCACTTCATCTGGCATGGCCTCTTCCACCTGACTGTTGGGAATCAGAGTTCCTCCTCCGCTCATTTTACCGTTGGGCACAATGTGATGGTTTCCAGGGGCATTTCCTCCACTGAATGGGGCCATCACCCCACCTAAAGCAGCTCATCGGCCCATAGCCATTGGCTATGGTTATTTACTCCCGCCCAACATTGAGTTGCTGGCTGTACGGTCTACTCCATTACTGTAGCAAGAACAAAACCATATTAGAAGATGGAGGAAGGAGCTCACTGGACAAGGCTGAGGAACTCAACCTCCCCTACATCACTTGGAGGACCCTGAATAGACTGAGGGTCAGAGTCCCTAAATGTAAGGCCAACATGCTCAAGTGGGGACTGATGGCGGTCAACAACAAACAGTGTGAACGTGAAGAGTTACAGAATCTGGCCCATTTGCTAGTTTGCCGATTGCTACCATCATCGTCATTTATTAACTGAATGATATTCAGATTTATTTGCAGGTAATGTGAAGTTGGGCTCTGTCAAGTTGTAAATGCTCAGTAAATGTAAAGTTGCCCTTGCTCGAAAGCTGGTTGTATCTGACTCTAGGGTTCAATGCTCAACTCTGTTTATCGCCAAAGAGCCAGATATTCTTGCATCTGCAGATGTTTCCGTGGATATGTGGCAGGCATGACTAGACACTGGTGTGCACGGAATGCTATTTACCTTCCCACTGAAGTGGTACCAATTTATCTACTTGCAATTTCTACTACCGAAAGGGGTGAAGCAATTAGCAATTACAAGTATGTATTGCTTAGCAGTTCACAACATGCTGTATGAATGTAGAGAGATACAGAATCCACCTCATTTACTGGTCTACCAATTATTACCATAAACCTGCAAGGTAAAGGTCTCCCATGCTCGAAAGCCAGTCGTATCCACCTCTAGGGTTCAGTGCTCATCTCTGTTTCAAAGCCGAAGAGCCAGCGCTGTCTGCTTCTGCAGACATTTCTGTGGACACGTGACAGGCATGACTAGACACCGGAGTGCAAAGAATGCTGTTTACTTTCTCACCTATGTGGTCCCTATTTATTTACTTGCAAGGGTGAGGGGGTCCCCGCCCCCCTCGCCCTTGGACTTAAAAGGCGAGGGGCACCCAGCTGAGCTTGCCGCCACCGCCACGCATCCTGCCCCGGTGGGGGTGAAGAAGAGGGCCATTCCACTGGCCTCCCCACCTGGCCTTGTTCTTGCCCCCCCCCTCACCCTTGGACTTAGAGGACTTTAAAGGCAGGGGATTTCGTGGGTGGTCTTGGATATTTCTTGTTATTAATTGTATCTTTAATATTGTATTTTTTGATCATATTGTTATGCTGTGTTTTCTGAATTTTGTCTTTGATATTGTGTTTTTGAATTTTTTGTAAACCGCTTAGAGTTGTCCATTGGATGAGAGAAGCGGGGTATAAATTTAAATAAATAAAATTTAAATACATAAAATTTCTTGCTTTCAAACTGTTAGGTTAGCAGGAGCTGGGACAGAGATGGGAGCTCACTCCGTCATGCAGTGCCTGGGAAGAGAACTCCGACCTTCCAGTCAGCGAGTTCAGCATCTTAACCATTTGGGCCACCACAGTCCCTTGTTAATTTTGGCCAACAACACAGCCAAGAAGGTAGGTGCATTTTGGCAGTTCAGAGTCTAACCTGGACACAGAAGAAGAAGAAGAGGAGGAGGAGGAGAAGGAGAAGAAGGAGAATAACGAGGAGAAGAGTAGGGGAGGGGGAGAAGAAGGAAAAGGAGAAAAAGAAGGAGGAAGAGGAGTAGTCTGCTGTGAATACTCAGAGATGGCTCAGAGAACTGTTGTGTCCTAATAGTGTAACCTTCTACATGTGATATCAATGTATCTGAACCAATGTAACCTTGCCGATGAGTAACAATGTAACCTTCAGCTGTATCACATAAACCCTGTAATAGGACGCGAGCTAATGACCACCAGCTGGCAGCAGCGAGCGTCCAAGCTCTCTTGGTCAAACCCATCAAAGACCGCAGCGCGGGAAGCTTCCCGCCGCTACCTACACCTGGACAAGAAGGGCGTGACCAGCCATGACGTCACGCGGACCAGTAGCCAACGGGCTACCGTGGAGCCACATTCAAATACGTTACTACGATATATATAGAGCTGTTCGTCCGCCATTACCTCATGTTCCCTCTGTCCACCATGCAATAAACCTGAGTTAACCCAGCCTTTGGCTGTGCCTTGTGTCTTGACTCTCATACACTAAATTGGCGACGAAGGTGGGATAATGGATCCCCACGGAGCCAGGACACAGAGCGGGTTCAACATCACCAAACCGCAAGACTGGGAGCTTTTTGAGATGGACTTCCAGGCGGCACTGGTGGAGCTCAAAGTCAAAGAAGACGACGAGGAAAGGAAGAGGGCCATCCTCACCCGCATGCTTGGGATGGAAACCAAGCGGACGCTGGTGGGCATCCTTGCACCGAAGAAGATGAGCGATTTCAAAGCCGGTGACATCATGAAAATGCTGCGTGAGCGTTTCCGACCCTCGAGGGCAATGTTTCCCGCTCGGAGTGCGTTTTGGAGGCGAGTTCAAGCGCCGGACGAGTCGGTAGAAGCCTTCGTAATGGCTATGAGGGTAGCCGCCGCCCCCTGCAAATGGGACCACATCCTAGAGATGGCCCTCAGGAACGGAGTGCTGTGTGGCCTGAAGGACAAGGAAGTACAGCGCAGCTTGATGAACAAGGAGCCACCACCCACACTGGAAGAGGTTGTAGAGGCCGCGGAAGCCGCGGAATCCACGAATGCTGGAGTAGACGAGATGCACAAGTGGCGTGAGTGGCGTCCGAGGGCCGGCAAAGCGGAAAACTCGTCGCACGGGAAGTCCGGTCAGTCGGTGCATGCAACCCGACCGACCTCGAAATCGTCTTCAGAAAGCAGCGATGGCGAGGAGGTCCAGAAGGTCCGGAGAGGCGGGCGCCGCTGCGATGGTTGCGGAGCGGCCCATGAGCGCGTGAAGTGCCCATTCAGGAAAGCCGAGTGTTTCAACTGTGGACGTCGGGGGCACATCGCCAAGGCGTGCAGGAAATGGAAAGAGGGCCGGAGACAGTCGCAAGACCGTTCAGCCAGACCGGACCGTCCAGCGAGGTCCAAAGATGGCGCCCGGGCCACGAGGAAGCAGGACGGCGTGGGCCGCATCTCAGACGACAGCGAGGGCGACGCTCCTGTGTTCAACGTGTCTGCGGGACAGCCCCATTACTTTGTTGAGGTACTAGTACAAGGGACCCCTATTAGGATGGAAGTTGACTCGGGGTCCTCCTATTCTATAATCCCCCAGAGAGAGTTCTTGAAAATCGACCCCCACGTGCGGCCCAAACTTAAAGCGTTGAGGGCCACACTACGGGACGTTCAGGGGAACAGCATTCCAGTGTTGGGGGTCGGAACGTTCCGGGTTCGCTTTAAGAGACATTCTGCGGAACTTCCCCTAGTGGTGCTAAAAGGGGGGAGTTGTAGCCTCCTCGGAACACAGTGGTTTCAGCCCTTAGGCCTGTTCATAGGGGGGGGTGCATGCCGTAGGCGAGGACCCAATACAAGCAGTGTGTGACGCACACCCCGCCGTTTTTAAAAGTGGACTGGGAAAGTTCAAGGGACCCCCTGTAGCCTTCGACTTAGACCCGGAGGTCCGCCCGATAAGACTTAAACCGCGCAGGGTACCGTTCGCGCTTAAGGACAAAATAGAGGCGGAACTGGACAAACTGGTGGGTCAAGGAATTCTCGTTCCTGTGGATTCCGCGGAGTGGGAGACTCCAATTGTAACAGCACTGAAGGCTAACGGGGAGGTGCGCATTTGCGCTGATTATAAGTGTACCATTAATAAGGCAATCCGCCCTAATGCATACCCGGTGCCAGTGGTCAGCCACCTTCTGGCCAGGCTGAATGGGGGAAAGTGTTTCGCTAAACTCGATTTAGCACAGGCCTACCAGCAACTCCCGGTAACCCCCGCCACAGCGGCGGCACAAACAATAGTCACACATAAGGGGGCGTTCCAGGTGTCGAGGTTACAGTTCGGCGTGAACTCGGCACCTGGCATTTTTCAATCGCTAGTGGAACGCCTCCTGAAGGGGTTGGAGGGGGTGTTGCCATATTTTGATGACGTGTTGATAACGGGGGGGAGTAAGGCCGAGCTGGCCCACAGATTGGATAAGGTCCTGGCCGTGTTCGAGAAAGCGGGGCTGCGACTGAGAAAAGACAAATGTGTATTTTTCGAAACAGAGGTTGAGTTTTTAGGGTTCCGTGTCACGCCCGAGGGAATTAGGCCGTCCAAATCTAAGGTAGCCGCCATTAAGAAAGCCCCTCGCCCCACTTCCAAAACCGAGCTTCAGTCATTTCTGGGGCTTCTCAATTTCTACCATACCTTCCTTCCACGGAAGGCGTCTGTTGCCGAGCCGCTCCATCGGCTACTTAAAAAAGAGGAAAAATGGCTGTGGGGTGACGAGCAAGAAAGAGCGTTCACAGAGTTAAAGCAACTCCTCACATCCGAGGCAATCCTGACTCATTTCGACCCCAAACGGCCCATAGTTTTGGTCTGCGATGCATCCCCGGTGGGGGTGGGGGCGGTGCTTTGCCACGTGTTAGACGACGGAAGGGAGGCCCCGATAGCGTTTTATTCAAGGTCCCTGTCCCAAGCAGAGCGGAATTACGCACAGACCGATAGGGAGGCACTAGCGATAGTAGCGGGAACCAAGAAATTTCACGATTTTCTGTATGGTCGGCCGTTCAAGATCGTTACTGATCACAAGCCCCTGTTAGGAATCTTCACTGCAAATAAGCCCACGCCGGAGATCCTGTCCCCGAGGATGCTGCGGTGGGCTATTTTTCTTAACGCATATCAACATGAGTTAGAATACCGGCCAGGGAAGGAAATCAGCCATGCAGACGCGCTCTCACGGTCGCCGTTACCCTTGTCGGACGACCAGAAGGCAGGGGTAAGAAGAGACCGCCAGGTATTGCTAATAGAGGTCTTGGAGTCACCCCCGATAGTACCGGCCGACATTGCTAGGGCGACCGGAAAGGATAGAACACTAGAGAAGGTATGCTCGTGGGTGCAGAAGGGGTGGCCGGCGTCATCCCCAGGCACGGAATTCGACCCATTCTTCCGAAAGCGAGTGGAGTTGTCTTTAGAGAGGGGGTGCCTTTTGTGGGGCCAACGGGTGGTGGTTCCTACGTCCCTGCGGCCGAAGGTGCTAAAGCTGTTGCACGTCAGCCACCCGGGAATCGTCCGTTCCAAGGCGTTGGCCCGGAGTTACTTCTGGTGGCCCCAGCTGGACGCCGACATAGAGCAGATGGTTGGCACTTGTGAGGCATGTCAATGCTCTCGACCGGAGGTGGCCCGCCTACCGCATAGGGAATGGGACGCAGCAAGGGGACCGTGGTCCAGGGTGCACGTAGATTTTGCTGGCCCATTCCGGGGAACCATGTTTCTCCTGGTGGTGGATGCATACTCAAAGTGGCTGGAGGTCATTCCGGTAAAGTGCACATCCTCCGCCACTACCATTCGCCAGCTAAGGAGGGTCTTTTCCACGTTCGGCTTACCCGACACTTTGGTCAGCGATAACGCCAGTTGTTTCACGTCCGCTGAGTTCGCAGCATTCATGGGGGCAAATGCAATTCGGCATGTCACATCCGCGCCGTTTCACCCGGCCACGAATGGCCAAGTGGAACGGTTGGTGCGCACCACAAAAGATGCGCTGCGGCGCATGGGCTCGGGAGATCTAAATCACCAAGTTTGTCAATTTCTATTAGCGTACAGAGTGACCCCCTTAGCGTCTGGATACTCGCCGGCTGAGCTGCTGATGCGGAGGAAACTGACCACGCTTTTGTCCAGGCTAGACCCGTCGAGGGTCGAGGACAAAGGGAAGAACATAGGGTTAGCGGTCTCGAAAGGTTTCGGCGTAGGCGATCCTGTACACTGCAGGAACTATGCCAACGCAGGCCCAGCCTGGGTGCCAGGGACGATAATAGAACAGACGGGGCCAGTGTCCTATCGGGTGGAAACTAGCACCGGCCTCCTCTGGAGGAGGCACGCTGACCAACTGAGGCACCGAGTGAGCGAGGGGCCGACCAGTGGGGCTCAGCGACAGGATTCAGCGATAGGGTTCTCCCCCACCCGTTTAGCCCAAGGGGGAGACAGGGGGGAAAGCAGCGAGCCCGACTCATACCCTTTTGATACCCCAGTTCTATCCGAGCCCGGGGGGAGGGAAAAGGAGTGTGCGGCCGCCGCTGCCGCTTCCCCCGAATCCGATTTTGATTTTGATTTTGCTAGCCGGGGGGGTTTTTCGGAGTGTTCCCCCACCCATCCAAGCGAGAAGAGGGGTTTTTCGTTAGCCCCCAGTGCCCCCGGTTCTTCCCAAACAAAGCACACACCTCCCAACAAAACCGCAGAGCCGCGGCAAACTACTAACAAGTCATCCTCTCCGATTGCAGGGCAGGAAGCCAGGGAGCAAGGAGGAGGGAGCGAAGCCGGGGCAGGGCAGCCCGCGCCGAGACCCCAGCGTGTTCGAAATAAGCCATCTTGGCTGAGAGACTTCGTCTCATCCTAGGGGGGAGGAGTGTTGTGTCCTAATAGTGTAACCTTCTACATGTGATATCAATGTATCTGAACCAATGTAACCTTGCCGATGAGTAACAATGTAACCTTCAGCTGTATCACATAAACCCTGTAATAGGACGCGAGCTAATGACCACCAGCTGGCAGCAGCGAGCGTCCAAGCTCTCTTGGTCAAACCCATCAAAGACCGCAGCGCGGGAAGCTTCCCGCCGCTACCTACACCTGGACAAGAAGGGCGTGACCAGCCATGACGTCACGCGGACCAGTAGCCAACGGGCTACCGTGGAGCCACATTCAAATACGTTACTACGATATATATAGAGCTGTTCGTCCGCCATTACCTCATGTTCCCTCTGTCCACCATGCAATAAACCTGAGTTAACCCAGCCTTTGGCTGTGCCTTGTGTCTTGACTCTCATACACTAAAAGAACGTAGCCCATGACAACTGGGAAGCTGCTGAAGTTCCTTGTTTTCTACTCTAATGCTCAGAATTCACTGGCTGCATGGTTCATGCTTCAGGAACTTAGAGTCACAAGGAAAGGTCCTTTCACCCAGTCCATTTGGCTCCGCTCCAGTCTGCCATCTGGGCTGTGTCTGTGTCGGTGGGAGCAGCAGCAGCTGCCTCAGGAGCCATGAACCTCGTTGGCATACATAGATAGCCTTTGGAAAAAAAGGTGGAAAATTTCTTTGCGCCACATCTCCCACTTGGCATGGGAATGACCCCCAGGTGGTGGCTTTCCCTCTGCTGGGGATGGTCTGCCTGGCTCCAAATATAAACCCGCATCCGCCGACGGGAAAGTCTTGCTTGGGGCAGGAATTCCTCCAGACATGATCGGGGTCCTCTGCGTTGTGTTGGCCTTGGCCTCCGAGGGTAATGGGTTGCATTCAGTGGGGCTCCTCGTTTTTTAAAAGCCACAATGCTTAGTTGTTGCATTCTGAGTCGCAGGGTTGGCAACAGGCTCTGATTCTTTAAGACAGGATTGCTAAAGTGTTGGACTCAAGGAGGACTTTTAAAGCCCAATACTTTAGTTGGTAAGGGTCCTTCTTCTTCCATCTCTAGGTCAGACATGAAATTGCCCAATGAAGGCACCGTTGGGTGAATTTGTTCTGTAGTTCCTTTGGTAGTGTGAGAAAGATTAGTTGGCAACACAGACTTCTTTCCTTTCTTCCTTCCTTTCACCTCACCCACCCTTCAGCCCATCATCATTTCCTTCCTTCCTTCTTTCCAAATGGTCAAATAATGGGCTGAACATGGGAATGGCGCTTCTTTGCTGTTCCCATCTGCCTGCTTCATTCCTTCCTTCCTTCCGCTCAGTGGTGAGCCAACACACAGAGCACATTTCGTAGGCTCAGGCTCCCTCCTTTGACTCTGGGAAACTTTTACCAATGGATTCTTCCATGTACTCTTTCAACAGCCCTTGGTTGTGGAATCCCCACCTACCAGCCCAGCGTCTCCAGAGTTGTTGGAGGAGACGCTGCTAGAAAAAACAGCTGGCCCTGGCAGGTAAGTGGGGTGGGAATACTTGGGACCACAGGTATACTATGCTCCCATCAACTAGGGAGGCACGCCTCACTGGGACCAGTAGGAGAGCCTTCTCGGTATCCGCCATGTCGCTATGGAACCTCCTGCCACCAGAAATGTGCCTCCAGGTGGAGTTGCCCCTCTGCAGGAAGGCTCTAAAAACATGGCTTTGCCAGCAGGTGTGGGGTGCGTCTAGTTAGGGTGTTTTATGGATATTTTAACGATTCATAGTTTTGGTACAGATTTTATTGTATGGGGACGATTTTTAAACTGATGTGAGCCACCTTGGGTCACTGAGGCAAGGAAGGCGGCCATATAAATTCAAAAATAAATACATAAATAGCTCTGTCCTAGCCACAGCAGTATCTAGCTCAGGTGTGAACATGAGCATTCAAATCAAATGCCGTTGGCTGTGACATACTGACCTGTAGTACTCAGTAAATGTGCTAGGTCAGTGATGGACAACCTTGGGCCCCCAGATGTTCTTGGACTTCAATTCCCAGAAGCCCTGATCAGCAAGAATGCTGACTGGGGTTTTTGGTCACCGCATCTCACACACACACACACACACACACACACACACACACACACACACACACACACACACACACACACACACACACACACACACACACACACACACACACACACACACACACAAAATTGCTACTTGGTCTAGTCCATGTGTCCTACACTAAATCAAGTGCGCCAAATCCAAATCTGAAGTCCGATTCTGCCTCCGATGTCAGGATCTTAAGTAAATTACTTGTATAGGTTCTTGTATTGATCATGTGGGGTACATTTGCCACAAATGTAGCAATGATGTAGACTGGTTTATTAACACAGCTGCGCCTACTCATCTTTAGCTCAAAACAGACTCACTATGGCCTAGCTGTACTATCCAATAAGATGGTTTCGCACTAGAGACAAGCCCTTGGTCCATCTCACCTTATATATACAGTGGACCCTCGATTAACGCCGTGTTCGAATAGCGTCATTTCCGGTTACTGACGCATCATCACTCGCCATGTGCCTATCCGCACAACGACAAAAAACCGTCGTTGTGCAGATTAACGACGTTTTTATAATGTCGTTGTGCAGATAATGACAGTTTTTTGCCGCTAGATGGCGCAGATGCCATTGAAAACCGCACAACGACGTTTCCCCTATAGCAACGCTACTTGGGGAACCAAGTAACGTCGTTATGTGAGGGTTTACTGTACCTAGTTATACCATCAGCTAGAGGGGCCCATCTCTCTAGCACACGAAGGAGGGCCTTCTTCGTGTCCGCACCAGCCCTCTGGAACCTCCTGCCAACAGAGCTAAGAGTACAGACAGAATTGCTGCCCTTTAGAAAAGGCTTCAAAACCTGGCTGGCAGGGCAGGTGTGGGGTCCAAATGGAAATACAGCCCCCGCCTGTTCGCTCACACCAAGATAGAAATCAGGAGCCCATCTCTTTCTCTTTTTATGTATAGGATGGGGTGGGTGGGTGGGATAATTGGGGGGTGGGGGAGTTTATGTGTTTTTATATGTTTTTATATCTAATGTAAGCCACCCTGAGTCGGGTTCGCCTGAGTGGGCGGCGTAGGAATTTGAATATTAAATTAAATTTAAATAAATTTCTGACATCAGCTCATTGACTTGCCCAGACATGCCCGGCTGCTGCTGGAACATGCATGCCACCAGAGGATGCGATTCAGCTGAGGCAACAGCAACCATAGTGGTAGCTGCAACTGTTCTAATGTTCCCATGTAAAAATGCATTACCCAATTGCCAACCATTTGAACAGCTATAGCAGGCCTTAAAATCTGTACGTGATAGGCAAATTCTGAGCTCAGATTTGGAATCAGCGCACTTATAGCATGTAAATCACATGTGTTGTTCCCAGTAGTAAAATTGTTCTTCGGTGAAATTGAACTCCAAGAACAGTTGGAGTGCCAAGTTTGGCCATCACTGTGTTAGGTGCTTGAAAAGGGGCTTTTGCTGCAGATAGCATGAACTGACTTTGCCAGGGGTTCTGTGGGTCCTTCTTCTGCTTTCACCCCCAGCAAATGCCTGTGATTTGCTTGTCTTTTCTAGGTCTCCCTCCAATACTCATCCAGTGGGCAATGGCGTCACACCTGTGGTGCAGTCCTCATCTCAGAGAACTGGGTCATGACAGCTGCCCATTGCATCAGGTATTTTGCCTCTGGGCTATGATCTATTGTGGCTACCTCTGAACCCTAGAGTCGGATACGACTGGCTTTTGACCAAGGGCGACTTTTTCTATCCATGTCTTCCACATGTCTTTAGCATTCACCATCCCCAGCAAGCACAACTGCTCTTGGGGGTAGATGGGAATTGTGAAGAAACTTTCTAAAGTAAATGATTTGATTTGATGTATTGGATTTTTATGCCGCCCACTCGGCTATGGGGTTGGGGGAGACTTGCTTCATAAGCCTCAGCTTATTGGACCACATTAGATATTTTATTTATTTATTTGTTTGTTTGTTTGTTTGTTTATTTTGTTCGACATTTATCGCCACCCCCTCCCCGAGGAGATTCCGGGCAGCTTACAGTCTATCTAACCAATAAGAATACTTAAAGTATAAAAACATCCCCACAATAACAATTAAAATCATAAGCATTAAAAACCATTAAAACTGGGGGGGTTTCCCTATGGATCGGCTGCATAATTCGGCCGAGGCTTTGGTTGCCCTCTGGAACGAGGGGGCGGCAGCTGCCTTGGACGCAATCGTGCCACTACGGCCTCTTCGCGCACATAGGCCCCGCTCTTCTCCATGGTTCACCGAGGCGCTTAGGGGGCTTAGGCGTGCATTGGAGGAAGAAGGAGGAGGAGGAGGAGGAGGAGAAGAAGGTGACAATGGAGGAGGTACAGCATCTCTGTGTTAAAAGGGCAACAGTGATATCAGTAGTGATAGGAGCAATTGGAACCACCCCAAAAGAGCTAATAAACAATAGAGTGCAATTAGCATTGATAAGATCATGACAGAGCAGTTGTAGAGAGTAACACGACTTGGTACCAGCATTGTTATTGAGCAACACTTCGCTGACTCTTAGGTACGGTGCGGGACTCCAAAACTCCAGTCTGAGCATCTGGTGCACTGTGTACACCTTTGAAGGTGGTGGTGGTGGTGGTGGTGATGGTGATGATAAAAAGCCACAGCCAAGTGTTGCTCCAAAACTACATTTGGTAGGCCATTCTAGATGGAGCTCTTGACCCTTTGAATAATAATAATAATAGGGATCCATATAACGGGGAAAAGAACTTAAAACCTGGCTGGCGGGCCAAGTGTGGGGTGCTGGTGGAACGGTAACCTCCATTGGGTGGCTGGTGTAGAAGAACTCCTCCCCATGGTGCCTTTGGATCCTGCACCCCTTGTTTTAGGGGGTGGGTAGTTTTAACTGTTTTTAACATCTTTTTTTAAATTTTTATTGTGAACCGCCCTGAGTCGGCTTTGGCTGAGTTAGCGGTATATAAATGTGACAATTAAATTAAATTAAATTAAAAATAGTGAAGAGCTCTGAGGAACGGAGTTTTTTCGTTATGCGGGGTTCTACTGTAATAACGACGGCGGCGACGATGGCGGCGGCGGCGACGATAATAATAATAATAATAATAATAATAATAATAATAATAATAATAATAATAATAATAATAATAATAATAATAATAATAATAATAATAATAATAATAATAATAATAATAATAATAATAATAATAATAATAATAATAATAATGTGCTTTGAAGTCAATCCTGGTGTACGGCAAACTTTTTCAGAGCTTTGTAGGTAGGAAATACCCCAGAGAGGTTTCCCATTTCCTCCCTCCAGGGGGAGCTCTTGGGGAAGGTACAGTTTGCCTAAGGCTGTCCAGGGTGGTTCTTCTCCCAGGAGGCACAACAGGAGAATCGAACTCTCAGCCTCATGTTCCACAGCCAGATATCTAAGCCATTGATTGTTCAACGATGCAGAGTTGCTTGATCAGTTGCTTTGTCCCCATGCAGTTCATCTCGGACTTATCGGGTCTACCTTGGAAAATACAACCTCACAGCCAGCGAACTCGGATCAGTGGCTGCTTCCCCGGGAAAAATCATTGTTCATCCTAAATGGGACTCCAGCAGAGTTTCAAACGGGTAACTTGATACCATTTCCTTTTCTCCCTTTGCAAAAAGTTTGGGCTGCCAGCAGAACTGGACAAAAGGGCCAATATTTCCCCCACCACCACCACCAAATTTCTAATTAGAATTTTTGGATTTAGGGTAGAATCCCTCTTCACTAGAAATATTTAAATATTTACCACTAAAATAATGGTCTTCTTCTTCTTTCATGTCTAAGTCAGGCTTTAAGCTGCCAAAATGCAGCCACCTTTGGGGAAATTCATTCCAAACTCCCTTTCACCTGACCTACTGTGAGAAGGATTAGCCGGCACAACAAGGTTGCTGTTGGCCACGGTACACCTGATTGTGGTTCAAAAATACCACAATATTCACGGAGGCTCTTCCTGTGTACAAAATATGGGTGTAATGCATGGGTTCCTGGCCATTTGAAGCCATGGCCCATGTCATGCTCCCTCAGACAGCTGAGCGGGCCAGACTGGTAGTTCCCCCCACTGTAAACACTGTTGTAAAACATATCTGTGCCTGTCTTAAATGCGTTTATGGCAGCTGTGTCTACATTTACATCTGCTGCAAATATGTTTACGCCAGCCATAAATGCAGACACAACTGTTTCTGCCACTTCCGCTTATCTGGCGGAGGTGGGAGTGAGGGTGGCGGGCCATATGAAATGGTGCCACAGGCCTGATCTGGCCCACAAGCCATAGGTTAAGAACCCCTGGTGTAATATATGAGTGTTGAGGATAAAAGTCAGCAGTGGACTTGAAGGGAAGGGTAAATAATCAAAATATATATACTGTACTGCCAGAAACATGCACTGATGAGGATTTAAGCTTGGGGGAGGCTTACTTCATATTAGATAATAATAATAATTTTGTGCCAGAAATTATTCTGGGTTGAAAGGATTTTTGCTGGAGAAACTCTGCTCAGTGGACGCCCGAATAAGGTGTCTTTCATGTCCCCAAGATCTTTTCCCACCGAAGTGTTCCCTATTTAGCTATTGGCAATTTCTTGGTTTCCAACTGCTAGGTTGGCAGGACCTGGGACAGAGACGGGAGCTCAAACCGTCATGCAGTACCCGGGTCTCGAACTGCTGACTTGCTGGCCTTCCAGCTAACAAGATGAGCTTCCTAAACACTAAGCCACCGCAGCCTTTCCCATTAGATAGCAAGGCAAAGGGTTTATTGGCTGTTGTAGGACACTACGATCCATAAGGCTTAGTTCCAACTGAATTGTACTTGAAGCTTGGAAAAGATACTTTTGGGGAAGTTGGCTTCCAGAACCATCATGGTCATTGAAGGACCTTGTGGGGTTTAGTCTAAAAAACCAACTTCTCCAAATTCTAGTCGTACCTACACTGGCCAGGTTATCCTGCTATGGTAATAGAGTAGACCATACTGCCAGCGACTCAACACCGAGAATCAGGCAGTAGTTAACTAACCTGACCACCCCGAGGACTAATGGCCACGAATCCCACTTGATGGAGGGCAGCAGCTTCATCCACCCTGGCTTGTGGCTGATGATGAGGACTTTGCGCGCCAAAAGGGCTCAGGACCAGAAAGTGACGTGCGGAGCTAGATCATGCTGTGATGTAGAAGGCAGATGAAAGGCCACAACATTATATTCGCAGGACAGTCTTCATGGTTGGTCACCATGATGATCGTCAATATTCAGAATCGGATACGGCACAAGAAGAAGACCTACACTTAATGTTAAGTGTTTGCCATCAAAGTCCATTCTGACTTGTCGCAATCCTTTCCAGGATTTTCTAAGTGGACAATATATAGAATTGGTTGCATCCTGGGATGGTGAAGCTTGCCCAAAAGGCTACTCAAGGTTGGCTCGCTCACCTCCCTGGAGGCACAGTGGAGGATCTCCCAACCACCAAGGAAGCATCTAATTCAAAGGGTGTCCAGAGGCATCATCAGGGTTGGCAGAGAAGTCAGGGTCATCTTCGGAGTCAGAGGAGGGCTAGATCACAACATGTGTACTAACTTGATCTCCTGGGAATTGAAGTCCAAGAACACCTGGAGAGCCAAGTTTGTTGACCCCTGGTCTAGTGTAACAAAGATAAAATGCAGGTCTAACCTGTTGGCCATAACACTGGTTACCATCTGTGATCAAATCCTGCCTTGGCCACTTTTGAGCCAAGTGCATGGATCATCTCCATGGTGTTTCCAAGGTCACAAATTAGAGCTCAGCTCTGGAAAGGCCAGGTTCCAGCCCAGTCATGGCGAACCTTGGCACTCCAGCTGTTCTTGGACTTCAATTCCCCAACGCCCTAGTCTCTGTGAATCCAAAGGAATGGGTTTGCTGTGTGTATCCATTTGTGTGGATTCACAGAGACTTGGGCTTCTGGGAATTGAAGTCCAAGAACAGCTGGAGTGCCAGTAAACCCACTCGTGTGGATCCACATGAACTTGGGCTTCTGGGAATTGAAGTCCAAGAACACATGGAGTGCCAAGGTTCGCCATCATGGTTCTAGCCTCCACTAAGCCTGAAAACTCACTAGGTAATCTCAGAACAGGATCCATCTATCTCTGCATAATCAACTTCATTGGGTTTTTGGGAGGAGAACCATGCTCATTCAGTGGGATCCAAGAATGAGCAACAAATATGAGAAACAGTTGGTGTCCTTCACATGAGTCCTTTTCTTTTGCCGCTCCCAACCAGGAATGACATTGCGCTGATAAAACTGGCCAGTCCTGTCACCCTGAGTGACAAAATCCAGGCGGCTTGCCTCCCAAAGGCAAAAAGCATCCTACCTGGAAACACTGCTTGCTACGTCACAGGATGGGGCCGGCTGATCAGTACGTATGTTTTCATAGATGTTTTTCAATCTACACGCAGGGGCGAATGGCGACGGGGATTTACTTCTGGCATCAGTTTCATAACTGCCATGGTTCTCAAGGGACCCTGAGATCTGTAATGTTCTCAACCTTTTCCAGCTATGGGCCGGGCCACGTTCCCTCAGACAGCTGAGCGGGCCGGGCTGATCCCCTGCCACAAACGCTGCCATAAAACACATCCGTGGCTTGTTATAAATGCATTTACATCAGCTGTAAATGCAGATGTGGCTATTTCCGCCTCTTCTGATGCTTCTGGTGGTGATGGTTGGAGCATGGGTGGTGGACCACATGAAATTGCACCGTGGGCCAGATCGGACCTGTGGGCCATAGGTTTGGAACCATGGCAGTTAAAGTGATAAGTGACTTAGTCTGTGGCTGATCTTCTTAAGTTCTTTGGTCTGGTCAGCATTTGTGTTTAGCTTCTGTGACACAACGAAACCTCTTCACTACAGTAAGGCGCGCATTGAAGAAGGAAGCGGAAGCAGAAATAATACCAACAGTTAAAAGCATATCTGTGTTATTCTGTAAATGAGGGGAAATGGGGAAATATCTGAATAAAACAATGTCTTCTTCTTCTTCATTGCTCATGTCAATTGACTGTGGCAAAGTACAAGATCTTCTTTTATTCTATCAGGTGTCGAGGGAGATGCAAACTTCTTGCTCTGGCACTTCTAGCGGCCTCCACCCATGTTATTTGGCGTTCTTATAATATTTCTCTGATGTTATCTCTCCACCTTCCTCTGTGTCTTCCTCGTGGTCTTTGTCCTTCTCTTCTTTCCACATATGCCTTATATCAGGGATTCTCAACCTGCGGCCCATGGGCCGGATGTGGCCCATGGCACCATTTCATGTGCCCCCCCACCGCCTTCACACCAGGAAGTTCCATGTGGTGGAGTAAGGACAAAATAGCGCTCCACCCCCCAAAGCTGTCTGAGGGAGCGTGATCCGGCCCCTGGCTTTAGAAGGTTGAGAACCCCTGCCTTATATGATATGGAATTCCAAGACGTTCTCTCCAGATAGGCAAACCACTTTATTTATTGGTTGTCTCTGTATTTTTTAATTATGGTTTATAAAACACCTTGAAATCTTGCCTCACTATGGATGGCTTCCTGTCTGAGCATCTGCTTGGCCTCTTCCAGCCGACGGCCCAAGCCCGGATGTACTGCAACAGGGACGGCTACTCGTGGTGGATTACGCCACTTGCTCCACATCTAGCTGGTGGGGCAGCACCGTCAAAACTAGCATGGTCTGTGCCGGTGGCGATGGCACGATTTCCAGCTGCAATGTGAGTACCTGGTGGTGCAAAAAGCGATTGCAGGATTTGGGGCCCTGATTTACTCAAGTCTCAAGGAATTGCTGCACTTCTTTGGACCACTTTACGTGACTCTCAGGTAAAGCAAGACCAGAGGAGGTGGTCATTTGATGCTTAGGTGTGAGGTGGGTTCACAGTCTACGTCAGTGATGGCAAACCTTGGCATTCCAGGTGTTCTTGGCGTAGGTGCAATAAACCCATTCATGTGGATTCACAGAGATGTGGGCTTCTGGGAATTGAAGTCCAAGAACACACTCAGTAAACCTATTTGTGTGGATTCACAGAGACTTGGGCTTCTGGGAACTGAAGTCCAAGAACACCTGGAGAGCCAAGTTTGCAGACCCCTGGAAGAGTCAATACCAGTGATGGCGAACCTTAGCACTTAGGTAGTCCTTGGACGTCAATTCCCAGAAGCCCGGGTGTACTGATTTGGGCTTCTGGGAATTGAAGTCCAAGAACACCTGGAGTGCCAAGGTTCGCCATCAGGGCTGTAGTGAAAATAACAGTTCCTCCAAGCTCTGTGTGTCTGTTACCTTGTCTCATGTTGGGGTTTGGGCATTGAAAGTGGAGCAATTAGGGTTGGATGGTTCGCAAGTTCCCCTCCGGCTTAGCATGCATCTCAGCTTAAAATATTTTCTCAGACCAAATGTTTGAGGTAAAAGCAAAAAATAAAAATATTTCTCACTCAAAAAAATCTGGACAAGTTAGTTTCAGGTTTGTTAGATCTAGATTAGTTACAATGGAAAAAGAGGAAGAGGGCTTTCCCCCAATACAGCCGTGTGAATTGAAGAACGACAGAGTGGGTTCAAAATGGCAGCATTGCCCTCAAGAACAAAAGGCCAACAGTTCCCAACAAGCAGGAGAGGGGATAAGATTTAGGGCAGGGGTTCTCAACCTTTTCGAGCTGTGGCCCAGACCACGTCCCCTCAGAGAGCTGAGCGGGCCAGACTGGTGGTCCCCCCTGCCATATACACTGTCCTAAAAATGCATCCATGGCTGTCATAAGCATGTTTGCGACAGCCGCAGGCGCATTTATGGCTGTCATAAATGCATCCATGTCCATTTCCGGTGGCGGCGGCAGCGGCAACGTGGGCCACACGAAATGGTGCCATGGTCCAGGGCTTGCCCACAGGCCGTAATTTGAGAACCCCTGATTTAGGCAATAAAATTTCAAGAAAGAAGGAAGGCGCTTTCTCTGACTGGTTAGCAAACAAAACATGCAGGCAAATTAGTCCCAGTAATAGGAGCTCCCTCTTCCCAAGGATTATGTGTTAACCCTTTGCATGCCAAATTGCCATATCCTAAAGTTTTAAAGCTGCCTAAAGCTCTGAATGATGGTTTGATCTGGTGGCCCTGCTTAGCTGGAAGATTCTGGTTTCCCGGGAGGTTATTTCTTTCTGAAACCCTTCCTCGGTCTGCTTGTTTTCCCAGGGTGACTCTGGCGGGCCCCTCAACTGCCAAACCTCAAGTGGGGTGTGGGAGGTGCACGGCATCGTCAGCTTTGGCTCCTCTCTTGGCTGTAATTACTACCGCAAGCCATCTGTTTTCACGCGGGTCTCTGCTTTCGATGACTGGATCGCTGAGGTAAGCGTCATGCGTGCTACAGTGGGTCAACGCACAGTACAGGGCAGTTCACAAGGGCAAATGGGGCACGACCCACCATTTCCAGGAAGGATGGCAAAGGCACACCTTTTGGTGCCACCCCCCTTCTCCAAGGACCAAATGTGTCCATGGGGATGCCTAACGAACCAATAGAAGAGAAGGTCCAGTATATCTTGCAGAGTTCCACCAGTGTAATGGGAGCAATTTAATTTAATTTTAATTTATTTTTAATTTAATTTAATTTAATTTAATTTAATTTAATTTAATTTAATTTAATTTAATTTAATTTAATTTAATTTAATTTAATATCATTGGCAGCACTAGAAAAAGACTCCTTCCTTTGATTTTGAGTTGTGCATGACTCACGTACAATGATGATGATGATGATGATGATGATTATCATCCTGCCCTCCTGGCGCGAGCACCACCCAGAGTGGCTAACAAAATTAGAAGAGAAAGATCTTTACTGCAAAAGAAAGCTTTCTCAACAATACAAAACACAATAAATAGGGGAAATGCAATGGGGAAAAAAATACAGTAATGTATACAGATATACATGGAAATAGAGTAAGGCAAAATTATGATAAAGTAGTATAACAATACAATTCAAAATATATCCCCCCACAAGAAAATACAAAAATACAATACGGAAATCCCTTACAAAAATACTTTTCAAGAATGCTTTTCAATACAAAAGTTCACCACATGGCAGAGCCTGGCTCGATGCCTCTAACGAAAACCCCGGGGCTCAAATGTCCTTAAAGGCACCTGCCTCACATCCCCGAGCCATTGGCATGGGCCCAGGGAGAGGTGAGGGTCCCGGCGGTGGCGGCGGTGGCGGTATGGCTTCGGCGTCTTCTTATGCCCCATGAGCAGGCAAGGATCCAAGGGGGTGGAGAAGGCGCCGGATTCACCTGCCTCCCTTCCCCGAGCTAATGGCTATCGAAAACTTCAAAATAAACTGTGATTAGTAGATCACTGTGATTAGCAGTCAGCGCTGGCTCTTCGGCTTTGAAACAGAGATGAGCACTGAACCCTAGAGTCAGATACGACTGGCTTTCGAGCAAGGGAAACCTTTACCTTTACTAGTAGAAATTGGTCCCTGTTGGTGTTTAGTCCTGCCTGGCACATGTCCGTGGAAATGTCCAGACAGTACTGGCTCTTTGGCTATTACCGTAGCAGAGATGAGCACTGAACCCTAGAGTCAGATACAACTGGCTTTCGAACAAGGGTGACATTGCATTTTACTAATGGAGAAATCAAGCCAAGGTGATGAGATAAAACATAACAACAACAATACTCCAACTAGAGTTGTCCACGTGATCTAATTGATAAGTCTGGTAAAATCCATGTTAATGTAGATCCCATAGTTTCAGTGGGTCTACTCTAGAATGGGACCAACAGTCAGAATGGAGCCTAGATGCCCTGGTACTGCCTTGAGGTAAGAGTTCACCTTTTCTTCCCCTTTGAGTTTACCCATTGTCTTTTTTTTATTTTGTAGGTGATGGCATCAAATTAACCCAAGGAACGGTGGGCCAGGCTCACAATGTGCCAGGAACGACATCTGAGGATGGGAACCACTTGTGAAATAAAACAAATATTAAAATATTAAATATTAAAATAAAGCAGAATTGGGGTTTGTGTCTGTAAAAAGAGATGCTTTCGCATCTGTAAGTTCATCATTTTCTCACGTCCACCCAAGGAAGTGACACGGTAATAATCACGAGCTGTGAAGTCAGTCGCAATGTGCAATTTTCTATGTGGCGCCCTTCTCAGGGTTGGTTTTCCAACCCACTCCTCCTTGGGGGCCGCCGTGCCTCTTGCCAAAGGCTGCCCAGGGAGCAGGGCATGTCAACCCAACAGCCACACACAATCCCTAAGGGCAGGGGTTGCCAACCTTTTAAAGTTGGGGGCCGGCTCACGCTCCCTCGGACACTTAAGCGGGGTGGACTAACGGTTCTCCCACCGTAAACACTGCCACAAAAAATGCGTCCACGGGTGCATTTATGGCTGTTGCAAATGTGTCTGCTTCTGGAGGTGCTATGGGTCAGGGCCGGCCTATGGGCTGTAGAGTGCCCACCCCTGGCAAAGGGGGGTCATGGCCAGATCCATTTCTGGGAGGCATGGCAGGGATTCAAACTCCTATCCATTGGCTCCACAGTTGTGCTCCAACCTTCTGGACCACAGCACACCAGGCTCCTCTGTCCTCTGCCATCCTCCATAGTCTGCCCAGATCTACGCCCATCGTATCAATGATGCCATCCATCCACCTCATCCTCTGCTGCCCCCTTTTCCTTTTGCCTTCCATCTTTCCCAGCGTCAAGGCCTTCTACAGTGAGTCCTCCCTTCTCATTCGGTGGCCAAAGTACTTGAGCTTCAGCCTCAGTCCTTCCAAGGAACAGTCAGGGTTGATTTCCTTCAGGATGGACTGATTTGATCTCCATCACCAGAGTTCAAAGCCTTCCTTAGGGTCCAGCTCTCACGGCCATACATTACTCCTGGGAAGACCATTGCTTTTTGCACCCCACCTGGGCTGGGAGGGGGCTGGCCCTGAAACACTTGTGGGGTGTTCATCATTTTCTCACATCCACCCAAGGAAGTGACACGGTAATAATCATGAGCTGTGCAGGAATGCGGACTTTTGTTGGCAGGGTGATGTCTCTACTTTTTATGACGCTGCCTAGGTTTCCCATAGCTATGATTAATGGGTGGTAGTCGTGGGGCGAGGCCATCGAGTCCAACCTCCTGCTCAAGGCAGGAATCCGAATCCAAGCAGATCTGATAGATATGGTGGTCCAACTCTCTCTCGAATGCTCCCAGTGTTGGAGCGCTCGCCACCTTTCAAGGCAGTGGGTTCCGCCGTCGTACTGCTCTAACAGTTAAGGAGTTCTTCCTAATATCCAGCCTTTTAGGTGCACATCCCATCATCATGCTCCCACAGATGGGGCTGGTGGAAGATACCAGCCAGGAAATCCAGAGAGCCACAAGTGGCCAATCCCAACCTATGGGCTTCCGAGCCCATGTATAAATAAGCAAGACAGACAGAATGGGAATAGAGCAAAATTTAATTGTACAAAATGATACGAAAGCTATGTTCTACCCCAAGGGTTCCCAAACTTTTCGCGCCATGGGCCTGACCATGCCCTCCGGACAGCTGGGCAGGCCGGTCATGTGGTTCTTCCTGCCATAAACGCTGCCGTAAAACGTGGCCACCCATGTGCTACCCCATCCCACCTGGGCTTTTAACAAGATACAAGATTGTTTTGTCTTCATTTCGGAGCCTGTTTTATAATGTAAAACTGGGCTGGTTCTATAGCAGTTCTGGGGGTGGGCAAACGCTCTTTCGTTGCCACAAATTCCAGAAATTTAACTGGATCAACACTGATTTAAGCCAGAAGCACCAATTAGGGCCCAGGAGGAAGAGTCACAAAGAAGTAAGTACAAGTGCACTGTAGAATGGATGGATTTAAAAATACAGAGGAATATCACCCAATTCTTCCTCCTTACATTAGATCAGGGGTTCCTACACTTTTCCCGCTGCGGGCCGGACATGTGGTTGAGTGGGCCAGTCATGTAGTTCCTCCTGCCACATGAAATGGCTAGGTCTGGCCTGTGGGCCATAGTTTGGCCACTCCGGCGCTAATGTTGCTCACATTAATTTAATTTAATTTAATGTTGCTCATGGCAACTGAGCTTCCAGGTGTTCATTTTGTGACTGATGCCCCCTTCTAAAGTAGGAACGGTTGGAATGGGAAGAAAAATGGTATTTTTCACAGTATGCAAGTCTAAGCCTTTCCCCCAAAGTAAATCAAGTCCTTCAGGCACAGTAGATGGCTGGAGATTTGGTTTCCGAAAGGGTTTTTCCCCCCTTGAAATTGCTGCTCCATCTTCTTTAAACCATGAAGAAGAATCTCTTGCGCAGGAAGTTAAAGCAGCCGGGCATTTGCTTGAATGTTTCTTTTGCAGACACAGTGTTCGCCACCTGAAGGAGAAGAAGGACCATTTCTACACACAGACACATCTAGCGATAGCCATTACACTTCTATATGGCTCCATAGTGTGTTAGTGCACTCGCTGGACGGTTCACATGCTAATTAGCATTTTGCCCCCCCCCTTCCCCCCATCTCATTTTACCAACCTAGGAAGGATGGAAGGCTGAGTCGACCTTGAGCCTTGGTCAGGATCGAACTCACAACCTTTGGGCTGCAGGACAGCAGTTGAAACCCTGCACCACCAAGGCTCTGTAAGGACAGGTTGCTTACCTATAACCAGGGCTGCCATCAGGTCAGTACTACCAGTACTGCCGTATAGGGCCTGGAGCTGACAGGGGCCTGCCGCTGCTGGCCATAGTATGTGTGTGTGTGTGTGTGTGTGTGTGTGTGTGTGTGTGTGTGTGTGTGTGTATGTGTGTGTGTGGGGTAATAGGATTGCTCAGTATGTGGCCCAGAAATTTCTGATGACGTCCCTGCCTATAACTGTTCTTCTTCTTCATGGTCCCCTGTGAATCCGCACAAATTTACTGCGCAATAAACAACCTGAGTTTTTGATGATCGGCACTGAATAGGGTCAGACGGTGGCTCAAGTGGTTAAGATGCTGAACTTGATGACTGGAAGGGCAGCAGTTCAAGCCCCGAGTGCTGCATGAAGGAATAAGCTCCCGTTTCTGTCCCAGTTCCTGCCATCCTAGCAGTTCGAAAGCAAGAAATTGCAAGTAGATAAACAGATACCACTTCAGTGGGAAGTTAAACATCGTTCCATGCACTCTGATGTCTAGGCATGCCTGCCACATGTCCATGGAAACATCTGCAGACGCAGACAGCACTGGTCCCATGCCTGTAAACAGAGATGAGCACTGAACCCTAGAGTCGGATACGACTGGCTTTTGAGCATGGTCAGCCTTTACCAGACCACCCTACAAGTTTTTCATCTCTCCACTTCCTTGGGAATGTCTACGTCCTGAGATTATGGCCAACGTAAGGTCACCAAGAGTGCAAATTCTGGTCAAAGATGCAGAATTTACCCTCAACAGCATATCGAGCAGATCTTCAGAATGTGCGTACTCCTCCAACACCTGATCCAACGTCTTGACGTAGAAAGTGCCAGTCAACTTATGTCTCCAGGACACAAAACCTTAGAAAAGAAGCGGAAGAAAGCCAATAAGTCACTTGTGATTGAGGTGGATCCTGAAGAACATGAAGAAGCAAAGCATTAAGTCACATCCCTCCGCTTCAAAAGACAGTCCATTTTAATTCCACTCCTATGCGCTTTCTGAAGCATCTTTCGAGTTCTTACGGATGTGAAGATAATGGACGTGTGTGATACCTGATAATTTCGTCTGTCTAAGCCAGGGGTTCCCAACCTTTTTCGCCGTGGGCCTGACCATGCCCCTGGACAGCTGAGTGGGCCAGAACACACTCCCGGAAATGGAAGCATTTACAGCTGATGTAAACGTGCCAACTTCCGTGTTTGTGACAGTTTGCACATGTGTGGATGTGATTTATGGATGATGTAAATGCGTCCGCAACCACTTCCTGGTGCAGCGAAGTAGATGGCGGGCCACATTAAATGGTGCCACAGTACAGGCCGTAGGTTGGGAACCCCTGGTCTAAGCAACTGATGGCTAGCATCATACCCAGAATAAGAATCTATGCTACCGAAACCTATGCTGCTAATTCTGTCAGATTTCTTAAATAAAAAATAAAATAAAAGGTGACGTAAAATTATTTATCCTTCAAATGCAATATATGAGGCTTTGTTTGACGTTTGTATCACTGCGTTATAGGGGCTGAGTGGTGGCTCAGTGGTTAAGAAGCTCGCCTTGTTAGCGGGAAGGCCGGCAAGTCGGCAGTTCGAGACCCGGGTACTGCATGACGGTTTGAGCACCCGTCTCTGTCCCAGCTCCTGCCAGCCTAGCAGTTCAAAAACAAGAAATCGCAAGTCATTAAAAAGGGACCTCTTTGGTGGGGGAAAAGATCTTGGGGACATGAAAGGAGCCTCATTCGGGCGTCCCCTGGTCAGAGTTTCTCCAGCAAAAACCCTTTCAACCCAGAATAATTTCTGACATGAAATTATTATTGTCACTATCTTTGTAATCAAAGGCTAGAACAATGCTATTTAATAAGGCGGCTACAAAATAAAAAAAAGAAATAGGGTAATTTGGGGGGGGGGGCTTGACAGCCCACACTGGCAAGCGATAGCCAGGCTAGCAGAGCATTCACTGGGACTAAGTGGGCCAAGCACTATAAAGCGATAAAAAATGGCGACTTACGTCATCCCCCCCACAGTATAAATATAGGGCTCCTCATAGCTTTAAATCAGCACAGGCTACTGGCCTCACTCAAAAACATCAAACAGGTCATCGTAAGAAAAGAAAAGCCACACAGGGTAACTATAATTACACTCACTAACAATTCAGTTCCTTTTGTTTGATCTGGTATTAGAAAGATCGGCCAACAAAGTTGCCGCCTGACTGCATTCACAATCTTCGTGGAGGCTCTTTCTTTCGTCAAGGAAAGAGCTCCCCGGACAAGGAATAACATGAAAGGAGGAGATGGCTGAGAAACTCAACCCCCCACCCCCACCCCCAAACGACACTTGGAGGCTGAGGGTTGGAGTCCCTAAATGCAAGACCAACATGCTCAAGTGGGGGCAGCTGATGGACAACATCACGCTTTACGAATGCTGAGAGATACAGAATCCATTGGCTCATTTACTGGTCTAGCAATTACTGCCAGAAACTTGCACTGATGAGGTTTGGCCAACGACAAACCCAAGAAAGTGGCTTCAGTTTGGCATTCCAAGGTTTGATCAGGACCCAAAAGAAGAAGAAGAAGAAGGCTTATTAGTAATTTGCTATGAATTTCTGTTCCTAAGGAAAGAGATAAGCATGTTTCACCAAGGATACTTCCATCTGCAGGAGCTGGAAAAGGAAAAAAATATTAAACCTATCTGCAGGAGCTCACCTGGATATGTTGAATAAGACACCAGGATATCGCTGGGCGTGGGCAAACTTGCAACTGCGTCGGGTTGATCCGAGTCTCCCCCCTGCGCACGAAAGGGGGTGGCATCCGATTCAGTTGCGCTTTCATGCACTTGATGGCCAGGAGATTCAGAATCCACTTGAAACCCATGGTCTTTTCCCTCTAGAAAAAAAAGAAGCAAATATGCCTGTGCATCATGTGCCTGCTGGGTGGAACAGTGGTTAAACTACTGTACTGCAACCAAAAGGTTGTGAGTTTCTTCCTGGCCAGGACTCCAGGTTGACTCTGCTTCCATCCTTCTGAGGTCGATAAATTAGGACACAGCATGTTGGGGGCGAAATGCTAATTAACTTGTGAACTGACCAGAGAGTGCACTGAGCACTATGAGGCGGTAAGGTAAAGGTCACCCTTCCTCAAAAGCCAGCCGTGTCCGACTCTAGGGTTGGGTGCTCATCACCATTTGTAGCCAAAGATCCAGCGCTGTAGGAGTCTGCAGACGTTTCCGTGGTGATGTGGCTGGCATGACCAGACACTGAGCTGCATGGAACACTGTTACCTTTCCCACCGAAGTGGTACCTATTTATCTATAGTGGAACCTTGGTTTACGAACGGTTTGGTTAACGTAATATTCAGTTTGCGAGAGGAAATCCAGAGGAAATAGTGGCTAGGTTGATGGATTTTCCCCCCACAGTACGATGCTCATGTGGGGTTTTCAGACAGCTCTGAACACCTTTCCAACGCTTCCCACGGCGGCAGGAGGGTTTTTAGAGGCTTTCCAATCTGTTTTTGGAGTTTTTTTGTCTCTGTTAGTCGGGGAATAGTTCTGCAATTAACAGAGCTGGCCACTAAAGGGAAATGCGCTGAGTATGCACTGAAATGCATTGAAGGGGTGGTGCCACGGGTGGATTCAGCCCACAGGCCTTAGGTTGGGAACCTCTGTTCTAACCTCTTGGTTATATCATATAAAGAAAATGTATTTATTTATTCATTCATTCATTCATTCATATTTATATTGCTGCCCACTCGCCGTGGCAACTCAGACAATACAATCAATAAAATAATAATAATATAATAATCCATCCTTTGGTCACAGGCTCCCCCCCACAACCTACAGACTCACCTCCTCCGCAAGCTTGAATGAAAAAGAGTTTGGGTTTCCCTCTCAAGCTGGGGCAGTTGCTCCCATCGAAGTAGCTGACAATCTTTTCCACTGCGATGTGTCTTCCATCAGTACCATAGATTCCGCCGGGAAACTGGATGTGGCTGGTCTGGCAGAAGATGAAGGGAAATAAGCAGACCATCACAACAGCCCAGATAAATCCCTGTGAATCATCAGGTGGGGAAGGACCGCTAACATCGCTTTCTGCTCTGGCAGTCTTAAAAAGGAATACTGCACCCAGAAAAAAGGCTTCTCGAAGATTGTGGTATTTTGGGACCACAATCCAGCATACCCTGGTAACGCCAACCTTGTGTTGCCGGCTAATCTATCTCGCACTAGGTCAGGCAGAAGCAACTGCAGATTGATCTCACCAAATGGTGCCTTCATTTTGGCAGTTCCTTTCGTCCGACCTAGTGTGAGAACGATTAGCTAGCGCAACAAGGATGCCGTTACCAGGGTGCGCCCGATTGTGGTTCAAAAATACCACAATCTTCGAAGAGGCTCATTCTGTGCTCCCCAGCTCCTATAGTTGAAGCTAAAGACGTCTGACAACATCGTTCTAGTCATAAAGGAAGCCAGATATAGGCTGAATATGAGGAAAGACTAACTGCTAGAGCAGTACGACAGAGGAACCAAGTGCCTGGAGAGGTGGTGAGCACTCTAACACTAGAAGCATTTGAGAGAGAACTGGACAACCATATCTATCAGATCTGCTATGATTTGGATTCCTTCAATGAGCCGGGGTTGGACTCGATGGCGTCACAGGACCCCCTTCTAACTCAGTTATGCTGTGATTCTGTTCTCCCAAAGTGCAGAATACATAATAACGGGCTCAAAATAAAGGACGCCAGATACAGGCTGAATATCAGGAAAAAACTTCTTAATGGCTAGACCAGTACGATAAGGGAACCCACGACCTTGGGAAGCGTTGAGCGCTCCAACACTGGAAGCATTCAGGAGAGAATTGGACAACCATATCTGTCGTATTTGCTTTGATTCGGATTCTTGCCTTGCGCAGGGGGTTGGACTCGATGGCCTAGATCACAGTAGAATAATAATTTCGTGTTGAAAGGCTTTTTGCGGAAGAAACTTGACTCAGGGAATGCCCAAATGAGGCTCCGTTCATGTCCCCAAGAGCTGGGACAGAGGCGGGTGCTCAATCCGTCATGCTGTACCCAGGTCTCGAACTGCTGACTTGCCAGCCTTCCAGCTAACAAGGTGAGCTTCTTAACCACTGATCCACCGCAGCCCCTTGACACATCAGGTATTCTTGGACTTCTATTCTCAGAAGCCCAAATTATCACACCTGTTGATCAGGGCTTCTGGGAACTGAAGTCAAAGAACATCTGGAGTGCCAAGGTTCATCATCACTGCCCTAGAAGACCCCTTCCAACTAAGTTATTCTATAATTCTATACATTTGCCATTTTATAGATCAGTACTTTAAAATTGCAAAATTGTCTCTTTGGGGAGGATGTTAAATGAAAATTGGGATCCTGAGGTAGAGATTAAAATGCGAATAAAAAAAGCAAGATCCGTCTTCATAAAAATGTGACATTTGTTATGCAGTAGAGATCTAACTCTTGCTATAAAGATCAGAATAGTGGCAAGTTGCCTATTCCGAGTGTTGCTTTATGGAGTCGAAGCTTGGACATTGACTAAAGTGTTTGAAAAGAGAATCAAAACTTTTGAAATGTGGATGTACAGATGGCTGCTAAGGATATCATGGGTTGATCATATGACTTGATGTCAAAGTATTGTGCTGGATGGATTAAGAACAAGAACTCTTTAAGACCATCAAGCAAAGAAAGCTCCAATACTTTGTCCATATCATGAGGAACAACATAAAGTATAGAATCCTGCAACATGTTATACAAGGAAAGATCCCTGGGAAGAAAGGAGGCCCTGGACGTAGTAGATGGACTTCATGGTTGAAGAACCTAAGAGACTGGTGTGGAAGAACTTTTACGAGGAGTTAAGAACAGGAAGACTATCGGTATGATGAGAGCCAATATCCGGAATGGAAATGGCACCTGAAGAAGTACAGAAAAACCCCAGGTTACCACGGAGGTCCGTTCCAACAACCTGAAAAAATGTAAACTGAAACATCCAGAGGGATGCACTGAAAAATAAAAAAATGGTCCTGAATTGATGGTTGTAAACCAGGAAAAAAAAAACGTAAAAAATGTGTTAACCAGAAAAGCATTTCCATAAGATTTGCCATTGTAAACTGCAGCAAACTTAAACCGAGGCGCTTGTAAACCCGGGATTTTACTGTAGTTTTTTTTTAAAAAAAAAACTGTGAAGCTATTGAGACAAAATAGCCACCTGAAAATGGCCTCTCCCATCATGCAGATGCAACAAAATGGCCATCGGGCCCCCCTTCAGCTATCTCAGGGAGTGCGATCCGGGCCATCCGGCCCATGTAGAGTTGCCATAATTCTGTCCCACAAAACCAGGACAGAAGTATTGAATACTTGACAGAAACGGGCAGGTTATCTACAAAATTGCCTTTTTAAAAACAAACATAATATAATGACAGCTATGAATAGTTTTACATTAAATATATCAATACAGTGGTGCCTCGCTTAAAGAGCATGTTGCATTCCATGGGATTGCTCTTTAAGCGAAACACCATTGTAAGTGACCCATTGTGACTTCTCGGGGCGGGGGATTGCAAACCCCGATTTAGTTGTTAAGCGAGTCTTTGGTTGGTTTTAGTTGTTAAGTGAGGCGACCATTCGGAGAAAATTCTGCTCTTTGAGAGAGTCAGTCTCTAAACGAGGTGCTCTTTATGTGAAGTTTTACTGTACATAAATGAATTTATTTACAATAGTTAAGATGAAACACATTGGTTGCAATTATCGGGCGCTGGTGTGAGGCGAGGACGTTAAGATTTGGCTCCGAGTATACTCCAACTCCAATGTGGCAGGAAATCGCTCGCTTGCTGGCGAGAGTTGAATTTTATTTTAATGGTGTGTTATAATACTCAATGAGTAAGTTTTAAAAATCCGGGACTTTAACATGATTTTTATTGAACTGGCCGGGACAATTTTCCCAACTTTGAATCCGGGACAATCCTGGTTTTTCGGGACGTATGGCAACCCTAGGCCTGCGGCTTGAAAAGGTTGAGAACCCCTGGTTTAGATCCCTGACATTTCCTCCCAAGGGACTCCACAATGGTAGTACATGATGCTCTCACCTGGCAGCCATGGGAAAGAAGGACCACCAGACAGCAGTCCAAGGCACTGTGATCTCGCCTCGACAAGTTCTGCAACTCCCGGACAATTTCCTAGAGAGAGTTCGAGCAGTTGCACATTAAGGAAGGAAACGTTCATGGAGACAACATCACTCATGACTCTTTTAGGAACCCCAGGTTAGGGACTAAAAAACATGCATTTCCCCACCCTTGACCCTTTAAAAACCAGATCTAGACAAAGCCTTAACTCTAATTATAAGGAATGTCTTGAATCAAACCATAGTTAGTTACCTGCTCCTTAAGGTCTTGCCGGGTTAACACCTCAAAGTGCAAAGACCTGAATCGCTTCTCCAGCTTCTCACAATCCACATCAGAGCCATCACGTCTCTGGAGATGAGGAGCTTCATTGAAGTTCACATTGTTGATAATGAGGCAGTAGCCGCAAGGGTCACTTTTCAGGACGTAAGCCTATCAGGCAAAGAACCCAAGAGAGGTTAAATAAGCTACTCATGGCCTCCATGGAGAACATTTCCATTCTGGCTCCAACCTCTAGAGAAATGGTGTCGAACCTATGGCGCATGTGCCAGAGGGAGCACTCAGAACCCTCTCTGCAGGCATGCGCACCATTACCTGAGCACAGAGTTCAGCCCGCCCCTCTGCCCAGCAGCCCAATGGGAGCATTTCCTCCCTCCCCGCAGCACAGAGTTCGCCCCGCCCCTCCGCAGCATGGATGGCACCCTGTTGAATTTGGGCATTTGGTCTCTCAAAGGTTCGCCATCACTGCCCTAGAGTCTTTTACTGGGCTTGCTGGTGAAACTTTGAGATTGCTTTTAACACACACCCCTTTCACAGACAGAAATTTGCTCTGCTAAATAACCGATTGAGTTCATCTTTCAAATAAATTGAAGAAGCCCTGTTTTACTTCCGCTTCCGGTGGGAGGAACCACGTGACCGGCCCATGGCCCGGAAGGTATGGGCACCCCTGCTTCAATCCCATATTAAAATTAAAGAAGCCATATAGAAAAGGGAGACAAACAAACCGTTTCAGAATTCCTCCTGGGTCTCTCTATAGAACCTAGAGAACAAGACAGAAGTTAATACCTGTGTGTTTCTATTTGTGCTACACAGTCCCAGAACCACAGCACGGGGATAGATCCAAAGATCCCAAAAGCTGGACCCTAAGGAAGGCTGAGCACAGAAGAATAGACGCCTTTGAACTCTGTGGTGCTGGAGGAGGCTCTTGAGAGTCCCCTGGACTGCAAGGAGGTCGAATCAGTCCGTCCTAAAGGAAATCAACCTCGACTACTCCTTGGAGGGACACATGCTGAAGTTGAAGCTCAAGTACTTTGGCTGCCAAGTGAGAAGAGAGGACTCACTTGAGAAGGCCTTGATGCTGGGAAAGATCGAGGGCAAAAGGAGAAGGGGATGGAAGAGGGTGAGGTGGCTAGATGGCATCGTTGACAAAATGGATATAAAGCCGAATGGGCTGTGGAAGATGGTGGAGGATAGAGGAGCTTGGCATGCGACAGTCCGTGGGGTCGCAAAGAGTCGGACTCAATTGTGCGACTGACTGAACAACACCAACCAATACATTAGGCTGAGTGTTTGTCATTATGTCCCATTCCCACCGTTACCTTTCCTCCCAATTTATCTACTTGCAATTTCTTGCTTTCAAACTGCTAGGTAGGCAGGAGGCGAGATAGAGACGGGCACTCACTCTATCATGCAGCACTTGGGTCTCAAACGGCTGACCTGCCGACCTTCCAGGCCTCAAGCTCAGGGTCTTAACCACTAACCCACCACAGTCCCATCTTTTCCAGGTAGAGAATAGGAAAAAGGAAGGACATTTTAATTCAATAATTATATATATTTTCCCCATCAGGAATCTGAAGCTCCCAGAAAGAGGGTCTTCTTTATTCAAGGGACTCCATTAATTTTTCTGACTTTCATAGGGAAAGGAATAAAATGAGAAGAAAGCAGAGAAAGAGCATACATTTTGGCCAAAGGGTAGCGTTTCCCAAACTATGTTCTGAGAAACACTGGTGGACTTCAGTTCCCAGAAGCCTCAGTCACTCCATTGACTGATCAGTGCTTTGGGGAATTGACTGAAGCTTCTGGGAATTGAAGTCCAAGAACCCAAGGTTGGGAAAGACTGGTCTAGCGCAATGTTTCCCAACCATTGGTTCTTGGACTTCAATTCCCATAAGCCTAAGCCAGTACATTGGTTGATCAGTGCTTTGGGGAATTGACTTAGGCTTCTGGGAATTGCAGTCTGAAAACCAAAGATTGGGAAACACCGGATTAAGAAGCAGGTGTCTCCTTACCTTGAGTAGGTACCAGGTCCCCTTTGGGTTGCTGGCATTCCTCATTCGCGACCTGGACTGGAGAAGTCAAATTTTCCAAACTACTGGTCCCTAGAAGCACAGAGAATGTTTCTAAATTAGCTTTTGATGCTTCCTTTCCGGTTGCGTCAAGATTTGCCCAATACATGCGTGTGCATCCTGTATATACAAATACACTGATGTGGAAGCCGGACCCCTAATGGTGTTTGTGAAAGGTCTCTATGCAGATTCTTCCTAGTCTGGGCAGGCTATCCTGCTATGGTAATAGAACAGACCCTACTGCCAGAGACTCAACACCGATCTTCAGGCGGTGGTTAACTGAGCTGACAACCCTGAGGACTAATGGCCTTGGGTGCTGATGTCCACAGGGAAGGATGATGGTCCCCCACCCCAAGTGGATTAAATCCTACTTGGAACCCTCTTCATGGAGGGCAGCAGCTTCATCCATCCTGGCCTAGGGCTGTGGAGGACTGTGTGTGCCAAATGGGCTCAGGACCACAAATGGACTCAAGGATCAGTGGTATTATTATTATTATTATTATTATTATTATTATTATTATTATTATTATTATTATTATTATTATTATTATTATTATTATTATTATTATTATTATTATTATTATTATTATTATTATTATTATATTTCAACTTGTATGCTGCCCCACTCGCAGTGCGACTCATCATGCTGAGATGAGGAAGGCAAGTGGAAAGGGCACTGCATTATATTCTCAGGACAATCTTCATAGCTGGTTGCCATCAGGATCGTCAATATTCGAAATTGGACGCAGCAGAAGAAGAATGCAAATTGCCATGAAATAAGCCCCGTTTTAAACTGTGCTTTTTCATGATCTTTTTGTCCACCTAATTACTTCGCGCTTTAGTACATCCAAGATGGAGATTTCCTTGTGTAGGAGGCTCTGTATTACAACATACCAGAGGGAGACATTGGAATGTAAATTAATTTCAATTGGCTGGTAGTCCCCACATGGGAAGACCGATATCAGAATAATAAAACCAGTGTGAGAAATTGCTCTCTCTTTCACCGGGGAAAGCCATTGGGGGAGCCTCACACGAGGGACTTGTGAGCCAGATAAGGCCACAGGGCCTAGACCCGTGATGGCAAACCTTGGCACTCCAGATGTTCTTGGACTTCAATTCCCAGAAACCCAAGCCCCCATGAATCCACATGAAGGGGTTTACTGCGATTCATCTGGCCCACGCCGCTGCCCTCGTCGCTCCCGGAAGCAGAAGTAAAACGTGCCCGTACGGAGGGTTAACCCAGAAGAGCCTTAACCGTACAGGCGCATTTTACTTCCACTTCCAGGAACGACGAGGGCAGCGCGGGCCGGATGAATCGCAGTAAACCCCTTCGTGTGGATTCACAGGGTGCTTGGGCTTCAGGGAATTGAAGTCCAAGAACATCTGGAGTGCCAAGGTACGCCATTCTGGGCCTAGATAACCAGTTAAGTGTTCTTATTTTTGTATGCATTCTTTGAATGACTAGTTTGCAAGTTTACTTAATAAACCTTTTAAAATATAGATCCTTTGCGTCTATTGGATTGGGGTGGGGTGGGGGGTGGGAGCGGCTGACTGGACCACGCAGAGATTCGCCACGTTTATGCTACCTAATTTCAGTGTTTTGAATAATCGGTTCCTTGCACCCTCACTAGCCTGGGCCCAGCGCAGCCAAGGGGAACCCATAAGGGGAATTGCCCCATAACAGAGGTGGCAGATGCTGCTGGTAAGAGGGCAAGTGGTGAGGTGTGACAGGAAGGCATGATTAAGATCCCTAGATAAAGGATCAATATCGTGACACAAATTCCACCAAAAATGCTGTGGCGCTTTAAAGACTAACTGCTGCATTTTGATGCTAGCTTTCATGCATTTTAATGTTAGCTTTTGTGGGTTTCCTATCTCAGCTCCACAGATATTTCTCAGGGTTGCTGGTTAGGAGAGCAAACTTTCTAAAAAGTTCCTCTGACTCTAGGGTTCGGTGTTCATCTCCGTCTATAGCCAAAGAGCCAGCCCAGTGCTGACGTTTCTGTGGTCATGTGGCAGGCAGGACTAGATGCACACGGAAGCTGTTACCTTTCCCACTGAAGCAGTACCTATCCATCTACTTGCAACTTCTTGCTTTCGAAATGCTAGGTTGGCGGGAGAGTTCACATCTACGGAAGCGCAAATGGAGCAGGACAAGAGAAGTGACATACGAGGTTTGCTTTCTCCAGTGCAAGGAGGGTGAAAATCTCCAATGTTGGCAGGGTGAAAATCCAGACGGTTGAGTCCCTCCTTCAGCCACGTTGCCAGCTCAGTCTGACCCGATTCTTGGAGGCACCAGAGAAACGCAGGAAACGCATGACTCCCTCGTGTCTCTAGATCGATGATTAACTGCCTGGCCTGCTCCCGCCGCGTTCCAGCTTTCTAGAAACAAACAAAGGTATTTTCTCTGTTGAAAAGGGAGTAGAATGAAGGTTGGAGTCCCTAAATGCAGGACCATCAGGCTCAAGTGGGGGACGACAACACGCTGTGTGAATGTGGAGAGATACAGGATTCAGCTCATTTACTGGTCTGCCGATTACTACCAGAAAGGTGCGCCAACGAGGACTTAAGTTTGGCCAATGACAAAGCCAAGAAGGTGGCTGCATTGTGGCACATGGAAGAAGACGACGTCTTAAAAAGAACGTTCTCTTTCAAGTGTCACCAATAGCTTTCCCCTTCATGGCATATCAGTCTAGGGGGCTGGGGTGGCTCAGTGGTTAAGAAGCTCACCTTGTTAGCTGGAGGGCTGGCAAGTCAGCAGTTTGAGACCCGAGTACTGCACGATGGAATGAGCTTCCATCTCTGTCCCAGCTCATGCCAACCTAGCGTCCGAACTAGATCAATAGGGACCACTTCAATGAGAAAAGATCTTGGGGACATGAAAGAAGCCTCATTCAGGAGTTCCTGCAGCAAAAATCATTTCAATCCAGAATAATTCCTGACATGAAATAATAATAATAATAATAATAATAATAATAATAATAATAATAATAATAATAATAATAATAATAATAATAATAATAATAATAATAATAATAATAATAATAATAATAATAATAGTTGTTGTTGTTGTTGTTGTTTGGCTATGCCCCAATTAAGCATCTCTAAAATCCTGATTCTACCTCCTCATGACATATAATTCTTATTTTGGTAGACCCTAGAATAACAATGTTACTTGGTTCCCCAAGTAGCGTCGCTATTCGAATAACATCGTAATGACAAAAAAGTCATTATTCGAATAACGGTAAAAATACCGTCGTTATTCGAATAATGATGTTATTTGAATCACATTGGGAGCATCGTAGCGTCGTTAATCGAAAATGACGCTATTCGAACGCGTCATTATTCGAGGGTCCATTGTATTCAAACAGTGAACTATTCATGTGGAGGAAGCCTAAAAGGCCATTAGGTAAAGGTTTCCCTTGCTCGAAAGCCAGTCGTATCCGACTCTAGGGTTCAGTGCTCTTCTCCGTTTCAAAGCCAAAGAGCCAGCGCTGTCTGCGTCTGCATACGTTTCCGTGGACACATGGCAGGCATGACTAGACACCGGAGTGAATGGGACACTGTTTACCTTCCCACCAATGTGGTCCCTATTGAGCTGCTTGCAATTTCTTGCTTTCGGACTACTAGCTTGGCAGGAGCACAGACGGGAGCTCACTCCGTCCCGCAGTACCCGGGAATCGAACTGCCGACCTTCCAGGCGTCGAGTTCATCGTCTTAACCACCCATTAAGGACCAAAAGGTTATTAATTTGGTCTAAAAACAAGCATGCCCTTCCAAACCGCATTGCTCCCCTGTGGGGCTTGTGTGCCCCACGTTGGGAACCACTGGTCCGGGGTTTGATCGGGACGTGAGCAAAGAAGGCGGGACTGAAGTCCCGGGGAATAAAGGGAGGTCTCCTCGGGAGGAGGGAGGGAGGGAGGGAGTGGGCAGCAGACCTGGATCTCCTCGATCATGTCCCGGCTGAAGACCCCCTGGCGCCGCAGCAGCCCCCACAGAGGCTCCACCCGCAGCTCCTGCACCAACCGCAGGCGCCCTCGCTGCAGCCGCTGCCGGTGCGACTCTTCCATCGCCGGCCGCCGCGGTTGCCGCAAGGAAAGCGCCTCTGCTTCTTCCGGGAAGGGCGGGGCGGCCTCCGCTGGCCACGCCCACACGGCCTTCCCCGTGACGTCACAGCCCTTATATGGACACCGGGCTTCCTCTCCCTCCCGCTTCAGAAAAGCACCTGAGTGTGGCTAAGACGCTGACTGGGCGGCCGGCAGGCAGGTCACCAGTTCGAGACCCGAGTACTGCAGGACGGAGTGAGCTCCCGTCTCTGTCCGGGCTCCTGCCAGCCTAGCAGTTCGAAAGCAACAAATTGCAAGTAGATCAATAGGGACCACTTCGGTGGGAAGGAAGGTAAACAGCGTTCCGTGCACTCCAGTGTCTAGTCATGCCTGCCACATGACCACACGGAAACGTCTGCAGAAGCAGACAGCGCTGGCTTTGAAACAGAGATGAGCACTGCACCCTAGAGTCGGATACGACTGGCTTTCGAAAAAGGGTGATCTTTTATTGCCGGCATCAGTTTACTCCTAATTAATGCCACCCGATGGCATTAAATGGGAGTCTCTCATGCCCGTTATTAATCATGAAAAATTGACAATGGGCAGAGAAGACCGGGTTCATAGTGCTAATAAATAATAAATAGCACTTAATAATAGTTTTATTTTTAATAATTAATTGTTACTTTATTATCTATCATGATAGTTTATTATATTTATTTACTATAATTGTGTTATATAATACTTTTATTTACATACTGTATTATCTAATTATATTGTAACATATTAAGAATAACTATTATTATTATTAATAAATTAATAAATCGAACTATTATTGAGTTTTATTTATTAAAATTATTAATTTTATTTATAAATGATTTTTAAAAAATTATTATTAAAAAGAACGGTTTACAATTTTAAATAAAAGTTCCTTTAGCCACTTTCTCCATTCCCCCCTGGCCTGCCATGAGCCATTATAAGGTTAACGGCGGACGGAACTGCGCATGCGTTGTTTCTCTCTTTTTTTTTTTCCTGCCCCTCTCTCTTTACCACCATGCACCGCGGCCAGAGCGACTCCGGTGACGTAAGCGCCGCTGCTCAGTGCCTGTGTCCATTCCTCTCTTCCACTGCTTCTCCGTCCGTCATAAAGAGGCGGGGCCCGTAACGAGAGCCGGAAGTGAGCACTCGCTGCGCCGTCGCTATAGTGACGGCGGCTAGAGGCGGCACCGCCGGACCGGAAGTGGTGTTTTAGGGCCAGGAAGGAGAGCTCAGGGTGGGTATTGAGGGCGACCTTTGCACCCACCCACCTCACTCCGTCTCCTTCCTCAGAGGCGAGACCCCCCCCGTCATTACCTGAGGAGGCCTCCCAAAAGTCACGTGACTGGGGGTGTTAGGGTTGGGGTGACGCTCTAGCCATCCCCGGGGGTCTTTCTCGTTGCCTGGAGAAGGAAAAGAGTGTGTGTGTGTGGGGGGGGGGGGGTCGTGCTGGGGGGCTTGAGGAGGCTTCCTTCCTTGCATTTTTGTATATTTGCATCTGTAGCTCTTTATCATCATCCCCATCATCCTAATTTGTTTGTTTGTTTGTGCGTGATAACCTGTAAACCATTTTTGCCCTTCCTCCACCACAGGGCATTTCCAGGTATGGTGGAGGCGGCGGTGGCAGGTCCACATGAAATGGTGCCGTGGGCCGCGTCTGGCCCACAGGCCACAGGTTGAGAACCCCCTGCTCTAAACATTGGTTTCAGGTAGTCTGCTTCCGAAGCTGCATGTGCCACCTGAAGATTTGTGATGGCATTTCCCCGAAAATCAAGAGCTCATAAGTTAATTAATGTTCCAAATTAATTGACGAAAGGCGCCTCATTTGTGCGTCCCCTGAGCGGAGTTTCCCCAGCAAAAATCCTTTCAACCCAGAATAATTTCGGACGCAAAATTATTATTATTAATTAATTTAATGCTCCAAAAGATGAATGAGATTCTTGTTTGCTTCTTTTACCCCACTGGGTGTTGTGGGAGAAGCAAGGTTCTTGTTCTCGCACTTCTAGCGGCCTCCACTGGTGTAATTGTGGTGTTCTTGTAGCGTTTCTTTGATGTTCTCTTCCACTTTCCTCTGGATTCACCTTCTGGTCTTTGTCCTTCTTTCTCTTTCCATATCTGCCTTCTAAGGTATGGCGTTCAAAGGCATTCTCTCCAAATGGGCAAAACCACTTTATTTGTTGTCTCTGTATGTTGTTTAAGATTGGTTCTCTTCCTATTCTTTCCCTTATAACCTCATTCCTGGTTTAATCCCTTCTAGTCACTCTAGCAGTATCTAGTCACTCTAGCAGTGGCTCAAGTTGCTAAGACGCTGACTGGGAAGCGGAAGGTCAGCAGTTCGATTCCCGAGTACTGCAGGACGGAAATGAGCTCCCGTCTTCATCCCAGCTCCTGACAACCTAGCAGTTTGAAAGCAAGAAATTGCAAGTAGATAAATAGGGAGCACTTCGGTGGGAAGGTAACAGCGTTCCGTGCGATCCGGTGTCTAGACATGCCTGCCACATGACCACGGAAACGTCTGCAGAAGCAGACAGCGCTGGCTCTTCGGCTTAGAAACAGAGATGAGCACTGCACCCTAGAGTCGGATACGACCGGCTTTTGAGCAAGGGAAACCTTTACCTTTACCTAGTCACTCTAGCAGCCTTCCTCAGACATCTCAATCTCTTCGTCCATTTTGACATTTTCAGTAAATGTTGTTCCTAGATATTTTAACTTGACCACTTGTCCAAAAGGCACATTAGGGCTTATTTTCAGGGAATTGACTTATTAAGTATGTCAGTTACAACACATGACGTATTGAATTATGAAAATTAATATTAGGCACAACCATGTCCGTTCATGTCCGTTCACATGTTATTCGTGCACTGTGTCTACTCCGATGGGTCATTCAGCAATAAGTCTCAAAGCATAATCTGTTTACATAGGCCATCGCTCGTCCAAAGACTCTTGCTTGGGTATTTGCCAATACGTACCGTAGTTATAATTTATATTGCAATTTACTTAAGTTTTAATCTCAATATTATTTTTTTATATTTAATTATATATTTCTGTTATTATCCTGCCACATGTCCACGGAAACGTCTGCAGACGCAAACAGCGCTGTCTCTTTGGCTTTGAAACAGAGATGAGCGCTGCACCCTAGAGTTGGATACGACTGGCTTTCGAGCAAGGGCCACCTTTACATTCATTGTGTGTTGCAACTGATGTACTAAATGCATCCATCTGGCCGATATTTTCATCAGGGCTTATTTTGGGGATAGGGTTTATATTACAAGCATCATGAAAGATCATGCTTGGGCTTATTTTCTGGTTAAGTCTAATTTTTGTGTAAATATGGTACTGTAAGTATGGGACTGTAGTGGCTCAAGTGGCTAAGACGCTGACTGGGAGGCAGAAGGTCAGCAGTTCAATTCCTGAGTACAATGGACGGAATGAGCTCCCATCTTTGTCCCAGCTCCTGCCAACCTAGCAGTTCGAAAGCAAGAAATTGCAAGTAGATAAATAGTGACCACTTCAGTGGGAAGATAACAGCGTTCCATGTGCTCCGGTGTCTAGTCATGCCTGCCACATGACCACGGAAACTGGCTCTTTGGCTTTGAAACAGATGAACACTGAACCCTAGAGTCGGATACAACTGGCTATCGAGCAAGGGAAACCTATGGTACTAATCCTGTCTCTCTCCACCCCCTCCCCAATCTCCCATCACTTTTGCTTTCTTTTACCCTCTAGCCTGATGAAGAGACTTGGTGAATCCAGACACTTGCACATTATTTCCACAGCCTTGGGATTGGCCTAAGGTAGGTATGGCACATAATTACATATTTCATTAATAGAAAATGTACATTATGTATGTATAAAAAGGGTTGGCTGTGTGATTTGTAATGAAAACCATCATGCTGTGGCATCTTAAAGACTAGAATGCTTCTTATAGTGTGAGCTTTTGCAAGTGACAGAGAATATTATGCCAAATTTGGAGTGGGCTGACACAGAAAAATTAAATGCAGAAACTTTTATAATGACCATCACATTAACAGTACAGTACCTGCTGGTATTCAAGCTGTTGTTGATATAACTGACATTCAGCAGTAACTAAGCTGGTTAATCTATGTTGTGTATTCAGAAACCTTTTTGACTCTAACTGCAACTTTGTCTTGAAGTGCAAATACTAATTTTGACACTAATCTCCTTCTGAAATTCCTTTACTTTTTAATGGCTACTTTAAAGTCAGTGGTGGATATTTATGTGTATGAGCACATGACGTCCTTCTCCAGGCTAGAGAAATCTATGATAGATTTCAAACATTGGCTGTTTATATGGGCTCACCTTGTTAGCTGGAAGGCCGGCAGGTTTTAATTTGTGGGTGGTGAAGGTTGTTTTTTGAATGTTTACATAGGTTTTATGTGTTTTAATGTGGATTTTATCTGGGTTTTTAGCTGTGAATGTTTTTAATTGTTTTATATTATATTCTATTTTTTCCCCTTTTTCCTCTTTTGTTGTTAGCCACCCTAAGTGGTGTTTCCCACCAGGAGGGCGGGATATAAATCACATACATACATACATACATACATACATACATACATACATACATACATACATACATACATACATACATACATACATACATACATACATAAGCAGTTCGAGTCTCAGGTACTGCATGATGGTTTGAACGCCCGTCTCTGTCCCAGCTCCTGCCAACCTAACAGATCAAAAGCAAGACATTGCAGGTAGATAAATTGGGACCACTTCGGTGGGAAAAGATCTTGGCGATACGAAAGGAGCCTCATTTGGGCGTACCCTGAGTGGAGTTTCTCCAGCAAAAATCCTATCAACCCAGAATAATTTCTGACACAAAATCATTATTACTGGCTGTTTATGTTTACAAACCAGCCAGATCTGGTAGGAATTAGCAATGTGTAGTGGCTCAAGTCACTAAGACGCTGACTGGTGTCACCTGAAGTTTATGCCACACAATTCCTAATATCTTCTGCCTTTTCTGACTTGTAGATCCCTCTCGAGGAAGTAAAATGGAAACGAAACGTTTAAGCCTCTCCCTGCTGGTGGTTCTGTTTTTCGTATTGGCCCTACAAATCTTATCCGCGGTTGATTTTGATCCCTATCGAATCCTTGGAATCGGCAGGACAGCGAATCAAGCGGAAATTAAGAAAGCGTACAAGAAACTAGCCAGGGAATGGTGAGTGGATCTCAAATAGACTGATGAATTCTGTGTGTACCTGTCTTAACCTGTTGAGATACAAAAATGGCTCTTTTACAAGGTCTGTCAGCTTGTAATCGAAGGCAATAATTCAGTAGGAGCCCAGGCAGAAGCTTTTACTTAGAGACACCAGCACCTTGCGGGTGTTTGAAGGCTGCGATCTACCATTATGGCACTGCCAACTCTGCCTCAGGGGCTGGGGTGGCCGAGTGGTTAAGGTGCTGAGCATGGTGACCAGAAGGTCAAGTCAGCAGTTCGAGACCCAAGTGCTGCACGGCAGAGTGAGCTCCCATCTCTGTCCCAGCTCCTGCCCACCTAGCAGTTCGAAAGCAAGAAAATTGCAAGTAGATAAATGGGTACCACTTTGGATGGAAAGGTGTCAGCGTTTTGTGCTGTCTAGCATCTATCTAGTCATGACCACGGAAATGTCTGCATACACAGACAGTGCTTGCTCATTGGTTGTCCACGGAGATGATCACCAGACCCTAGAGTTTGGATACGACTGGCTTTTTAGCAAGTGTGACCTTGACCTAATGTTCCGTTTGCCCACACAGCCCCCAGTGTTAAACTAAAGTTGACAACCTTTCCACTGATCCTTTCTCGTGATTTATTTGTATTCTAGGCATCCTGACAAAAATAAGGCTCCGGGAGCGGAGGATAAGTTCATTCAAATCAGCAAGGCTTATGAGGTATGAAACGATTGTTTCTTCAGTCTGGTTTTTTGAATTTGAGAAAAATCAGCATTCTGTTTACGAGGAAGCCATTTGCAGTGAGGAGATTTTCCAGAAATGGCTGTTCTTTTTCAGTAAGACTGGAAACAGGTGAAGCCTCCCTGGGTTTATAAGGACTCAGGAGACATGTACAGGATGAAACCAAGCACCTGTCTATTGGTGCATCTTGACGTTCACTCAGGTGCATTTTAAAAATCCATAAGCCCAGGCATGAGGGTAGTCAGAAATCACAAAAGAAATATGGACTAGATTATTAGTTTTATTTGCATTTATTTCTTTCCCTGGTCTTAAAATGCAGAAGGTTCTTAGAAACAGCTTATACTGTCTGGCCAGGAACTGCAGTGGCTCAAGTGGTGAAGACGCTGACTGGGAGGCGACAGGTCAGCAGTTCTATACCCGAGTACTGCAAGACAGAATGAGCGTCTTTGTCCCAGCTCCTGCCAACCCAGCAGGTCAAAAGCAAGAAATTGCAAGTAGATCAATAGGGACCCCTTTGGCGGGAAGGTAAACAGCATTCCATGCGCTCCAGTGTCTAGTCATGCCTGCCACACGACCACGGAAACCTCTGCAGAAGCAGACAGCGCTGGCTCTTCAGCTTTGTAACAGAGATGAGCACTAAACCCTAGAGTCGGATATGACTGCCTTTTAAGCAAGGGAGACCTTAACCTTTGCGTATACTGTCTGGCCGGACATCCTGCTACAGCAGGGATTCTCAACTTGTGGCCCGTGGCACCATTTCATGTTTGGCCCCCACACTGCCACCACCACACCAGGAAGTGCCATGTGGAGGAAGGGCAAAATGGCCGTCCAGCCCCCAAAGTTCTCTGAGGGAGTGTGACCAGGCCCCCGGCTCAAAAAGATTGAGAAATCTTGCGCTACAGTAATGGAGTAGACCTGTGACTCAACGCCGAGTGTCAGGCAATGGTTAACTAACCTGACTCCCTAAAGAGGCCAACAGCTACGGGTGAACAGGCTCCTTTAGGTAGGTGTGGTGGCCCCCCTCAGTGAAGGAAATGCCACTGGAAACCATCATATTGGTCCCAGTGGCAAAATGACCGGAGGAGGAACTCTGATTCCCAACGATCATGGAGGCGGAAGAGGCCATGCCAGATGGACAGGCTGTGAAGGTGCACCTTGATAATATCCTCATGGCTGCGGCAGTCCATTGCAGTCCTGGTGTCGAATCCTGCATGTCTTATTTCATGTGTGCCGCAGGAGATGGCTCCGTGATCATAGTGTGTGGGTCACTTCTTGGCAATCTGGGATCTACCTTAAACAGTTCATGCAAATGGCATTTTCCCTGCTTCAGGAAAAAATGCATTCTTGGATACGGGTTGCAGCTGACGATGATGATAAAGATAAGACAGATGGCTCAGTTTATTACTTTGGTGAAGGGACTTGGCAACTTGACAGAATCACACCATGTTGATACCTATGCACAGATAGGACTACATTTCCTATTTGCAATGATGGGAATAATTGTAGTAACTTGCCTGTGTGCAAATATTTAAAACTTGACTAGTTTCTGGCTCTTGAATCATGAGAAAAAGATATATCCGTGTAAACTAAACAGAAATGTTTTGGGTAGAATTTTCTTTAGGCTGTCTCATAACAAAGGACAAACTCACAGATGCTGAAGGTTAAACTCGTTAGCAAATGTTAATGCCAGGTGTCTTGCTTTCGGACCTAGTAGTTCAAAAGCAAGACATTGCAAATAGATAAATAGGTACCACTTCGGAGGGAAAGGTCATGCCTGCCACATGACCAGGAAAACCTATGCAAATGCAGACAGCGCTGGCTCTTTGGTTGTAAACGGAGATGAGTCGGATAGCAAGGGTGACATTTGCCTTAATGGACTTTGTAAGGTTTTCTACCACCACCTCCCTAAGAAGAGGAAGGCTTCCATCTGGCAGTTCAGACCGTTGAGGTAAAACAGGCATTCACAACCAACAGCCCGTGGGCCAGACCCAGCCCCCGACACCAATTCATCTGGCCTGCTCTGCTCCCAGAAGCAAAAGTAAAACACACGTGCTCAAAACGCTGCTGTAAGTGCGTTCACCACATGTGCGGGTGTGTTTTACTTCCGCTTCCAGTGGGAGGAACCACCAGCCCGATCAGCTATCTGGAGGACATGTCAGGCCCGCACCCTGAAAACGTTAAGAACCCCTGACCTAAAACATGCTGGTAGTTTTGATCCTGAAGGCTTTTGCCTTCATCCACCTCTGAGAACTTTGCTGAAATCAAATTTTATCCTTGGATAAAAACTACCGTATTTTTGGGACCATAAGACGCACCTGACCATAAGATGCACCCAGTTTTCAAAGCAGGAAAAAAAATTAATACTGTAATTTGCACCACCAACCAGTGGTGGCGCTGCAGGGGAAATGGGCAGGCAGGCCAATTGCACTGAGGAAGGAAGTGATACTCCAGCCTAGCCTCTTGCTCTCCTTTCAACCAGGAAGCATGTTTCCCCCCCTCCATTTTGTCCATGTGGAGTAGAGACAAAGGCATTGAAGGTAAGTGAAACCCTTTCTTTTTAAGCACAGGTTTGGTTTCCCACTTAAATGCATTGGGAACATACAAACAGAAAACTTTTGAATACAAGAAATTTATTTCCAATGCATTTAAATGGGAAATTGCGATTTTCGCCCTCTAGTGGCCACTTGTTTTTCATATGTTTTTCCCCCCTGCCCTGGAACAGGAACAGCTGAGAGGCGGCAGTAGTAGTCTTCGTGGCTCTGGTAAAATATCCTTTTACAACAGCAACAGCTGGCCGAAGATCAGCATTTGGACTAAGACGCACCCTCATTTTCTCCCCACTTTTGGGGGAGAAAAAGTGCGTCTTATGGTCCAAAAAATACGGTAGTTCCCGTCTTTGTGTTGCAGGGTGATATTAATATTCCATTCCTATCCCTGGCAGATCCTGTCCAACGAGGAAAAGAGATTAAATTTTGACCGCTATGGGGACATGAGTGAAAATCCACAATATCCTCAGCACCAGCAGCGCCAGTTCCACCCCTTCCATGAAAGTTTCTATTTCGACGAATCTTTCTTCCATTTCGGGTTTAACTCAGAGCGGCGCGATTCTTCTGACGAGAAATACCTGCTCCATTTTGCGCACTACGTCAATGAGATTGTGCCTGACAGCTTCAAGAAACCCTACCTTATTAAGATCACCTCCGACTGGTGCTTCAGCTGCATCCACATTGAGCCCATCTGGAAGGAGGTGGTTCAGGAGCTCGAAGCTTTGGGTAAGAGAAGCCAAAGTGGAAGAGGTTTACAAAGCCACAAACATGAAGGCATCTTTTGTTTTGTTTTTAATTACCATATTTGCAAGCACATAAGACGCATCGGAGTATAAGACGCACCCTGTTACAGTGGAACCTTGGTTGACGTAATCAATGCATTCTCTGGGACGTTTCTTACTGCAAAAATTATTTTAACCGAATTTCCCATAGGAATGCATTAAATGCAGTTTCCCCTAGGAATGCATAGAAAACCAAAATACAGTAAAACCCCTACTTACGTAAAAAGTCTGTGTGACAGATAGGCTTTGACCTGGCCCTTGCCCTTGGGGCTCTCCCACTTGTGCGAGCAACTTTTACCAACCTGCCCTATGGAACTTCCCCCAAAGACTCCCAGGGCCCAGGAGGCCTATATGCTGTCCTACAGATCCTTCTGCAGCAACAACCTGGGGCTTACCTGTATTAACAGAGCCCAGCAAATAATAAGGAGAGAATTGCATTAAATGTGGGAGCGTGTGGCTTATGGCTGAACTCTTGTCTTACCCCCTCTCCCAAAGAACAGGCGTTGATGAAGTAAAAATGTTTATCGTTCTCGAAGCATATTGTAGAAGTAACAGTTTTTCCGTTGGTTCAGGATATAGAAGTACAGCATACAAAAAGACTCATCAAAAAGGACAGATAGGGAAATCCACACTCAGGCCTTCCCCCAGAAACAAAAGGAAAACTTAACTAATCTAGGTAATCATGTCTAAGCTTGGGTTGGAGTCAGGACTTGATGTTGAGTCCCCCTCCCTTCTGAGGTGTTATACTCAGGAACCCCCAAACTCGAACTCCTCCCAAACCCATGTGCCTATAGGAAAATCATGAGCTTGGCCCTCCTAATTAGCATACAGCCAATTTGAGCCCAGGGTTTGTATAAACAACCACTGGTTCCCATAACAAATGTATGATGTTCCCAAGCTCTGTATGTTGATATAAACAGACATTCCAGACCTGGGGAAGATGACAAAACATAGGCCTGAAGCTTGGAGAAGCTTCTACTAAGCACATCTGCTAGATAAGCGCAGCAGAACGAATTATGAGGCCTTTGCAAAGAGGCAAAGCTACATTCTAAGACAGTTTAAAAACCAAAGAAACTCCATGTTGAATAACTTGTGACCTATTCCATTACAGTCTGTTCCGTAGGCTTTTATCTAAATTGGTTTTTTACTTAACTTGAAACAAACCCATAGGGAAAATGAATTTTTACATAACTTGAAGCAAACTCATAGGAAAAATGAATTTTGTACTTAACTCAAAGCAAACCAATAGGAAAATGATATTTAAGTAAATCGAAGCAACCCCATAGGAAATTACTACTACTACTTACTTTATTACAGAAATTGTGCTATGTAAATCGGGACATTTATGAAAATTGGGACATGGTTTTAGTGCAAAAATCATTATGTAAGTCGAATTTTATGTAACTCGAGGCATATGTAAGTCGGTTTTTTTACTGTACATTATTAACCAAAACGCAGTTTCACCATAGGAAAGCATTGAAAACCAATTAATCTGTTCTGGGGAAAAATTCCGTAAATTAAGCCACTATTTTCTATGGATTTCCTTTTGTTATGCGATTTTTATGTTAACTGAGCTGTTTGTTAACCAAGGTTCCGCTGTACACCACTATAGGCCACTATATACAGCAGGGATTCTCAACCTGCAGCCTGTGGGCCAGATGCAGCCTGTGGCACCATTTCATGTGGCCCACCAACACCTCCACCACACCCGGAAGTACCATGTGGTGGAGGAAGGGCAAAACGTCCATCCGGGCACAAAGCTGTCTGAGGGAGCGTGACCCGGCCCTGGCTTTAAGGGGGAAAATGGGTCTTACACACCAGCAAATACTGTACTTCCGAAAATTATTTTCCGAGAACATTTAAAGACATTTATATGGGTTTTTAAATATATATATTTAAGAATTAAAATACCTGTACAGTAATACGTGGTACAAAAATGACATAAAAGGGAAAATGATAAACAAAACAAACATGCATACACACGTACATACTTACATAAAGTAAAAAATGAGTGAATAGGATAAGAGGAGAAAATTTTTTTAGAAGAACAAAAATCCTTCCTTCCTTCCTTACACATACATCATCATTTCCTTCTTTCCTTTTCCTCCCTCCCTTCAGGAGTGGGAATTGGCGTAGTCCATGCTGGTTATGAGAGGCGCCTGGTCCACCACCTGGGAGCACACAGCACCCCATCAATCTTGGGCCTGATCAATGGGAAGGTCACATTTTTCCACAATGCGGTTGTTCGGGAGAATCTGCGGCAGTTTGTAGAAAGTCTCCTTCCGGACAACCTTGTGGAGAAGGTAATATTTACCTAAGACTCTTCTTTCCTTGGACTGGGGAATGTGTGCTCCTTCCGAGCATCGAGACTGACCATCATTCCTGTTGTTTTTTTATGTTGAAGATCACTGATAAGAACTACATTCAATTTCTGTCCAACTGGAAGAAGGAGAACAAGCCCCATGTCCTTCTCTTTGATCACACGCCTCTCGTGCCTCTCCTTTACAAGGTAATAGGGCAGGGGTGCCCAAAACCTTTCAGGCCACATGCTGGCCACGTGGTTCCTCCCACCGGAAGCGGAAGTAAAACATGCCTTGAAATCTGTTTTGCAACAGGATGAGATAGATTTTAGGCTGCCCATTTTCTCTGCTTAAACCAGGGGTACCCAAGTTATGGCCCGGGAGCCAGATCCGGCCCCCACCAATTCATCCGCCCGACCGCCCTGATGCCCTCGTCACTCCTGGAAGTGGAAGTAAAACACGCCGATATGAGTGACGGGAGCGACGAGGGTGGCGCGTGCCAGATGAATTGGCATCGGAGGCAGGATCTGGGCCCCAGGCCGTAGTTTGGGCACCCTTGTAATAAGGTCTGTTCAGTCGCTGGACGTCTCGTGGCTTTAATGAAGCCACTTTCCCCTCTTGGGAAGGGTAATGACCCTGCAGTCCTGCTCTCTCTGCAGCAGAATCTTTAGAAGCAAAGACTGGGTGGCTGAGTGAGATCCTGTTTTAGCATAGTAAGTCATCACAAGAGCAGGTCCATTGAATCAGTGGGCAGTTGGGTGAGTCATCTTCTCCATCAAATTAGCAGCGTTGCTTTGACCCAACATGGCAAAGGGGCTTCTCAGATTGTGGGAGCTCCTTAATTTTCTTAGAAAAAAGTTTTGCCAAGTAGAGGGGAGAAGAATTTATTTATTTATTTATTATAATTTGTATTGCCGCCCAACTCCGAAGACTCTGGGCGGCTCACAAAAAATAAAACCAACGACAGTTTTTTTTTAAAAAAAGCAATAAACAACCCATTAAAACTACTATAACAATTTTAAAAAGATTAAAAGAGAGAAAGAGTGTGTTCAAAATCCAGTTTTGCCTCAACATGTGTAATCACATGTAGCCTAATGTTATTTCTCCTCCCCTCTGACTATTTTCAGCCCTTCATAGCATCTAGCTTTGGCAAACGGGATGTGTGTGGTCCACATGGTTTTGAGGGGAACATGGTAGATAGGACTCGTTCATTTACATCTCTTGCTACCTCTCCTAGACGACGATCCAACCAACCTAGAGCATAGGCTGGGGAAAGTATAGTGTATAGAGCATTCGGCTCTCTGGGCCATGCACATCGTCTCAGCACACAGTTTGCACCTCCCCTCTGCCCAGCAGCCCAATGGGAGCGCTTCCTCCCCCCCCAAGCACAGTTTGCCCCACCCCTCTTTTTGAGCACCTGGTCTCTAAAAGTGTTGCCATCACTGGCATAGAGTATAGAAAGCATATAGTCGAGCAAGGGACCCAAATAGCTCACCTGGCCTGACTGTGCCTACCTCCTTTGCCCCTCCCAGCTGACTGCATTTGCCTACAGGGATTACTTGTCCTTTGGTTACGTCTTCGTGGGCCTCGGAGGAACGGAAGAGTTTTCCAGCCAGTATAACATCAACGTCTACACCCCCACCATGATGGTCTTCAAAGAAAACATTGATAAGCCTGCAGACGTCATCCAGGTACCGTCCTCTGTCTTCTGTGAATTCTGATGGAAAGCTGAGAAAGAGCTCTAGGATTGACCAGGGAATATGTATCTGTTGGAACTCGCCATGTGCGCGCGCGCACACACACACACACACACACACACACACACACACACACACACACACACACACACACACACACACACACACACACACACACACACACACACACACACACACACACACACACACACACACACACACACACACACACACACACACACACACACACACACACACACACACACACACACACACACACACACACACACACCGAGGAAAAGCGGATATGGCCCAGAATCCACTTCTGATTTCAAGCACAGCCCTGCTCGGCTATCTGCTAGGCTAGCCAATCATTGTTTGTCTCCGTACCTGACATGTATAAAATAATGCTACGAAGTCTCGCTCTTGGCGTCTGACGAAGTGGACTTGATCCATGAAAGGAAACATTAAAATATAGCAGCTAGTCTTTAATAGTACCACGACAGTTTTTGTCTTTTGTTTTGTTCTGTTTACTCTCTCCAAGGGATTCTGTTCCGTTTACTGGTATTTATTTATTGGATTTTTATACCGCCCCTATGGGATATTCCCCACTCTGGGCGGTGCACGTACAACTAACAAAACCAACATACCGAAACCAACGACAAATAAAACAGAATTTTATTTATTTATTTATTCATCGTATGATGAACTTCAGTTGTCTACACTAATGTTGATCCAGGAATGCCCAAACGTTTTAGGTTGCATAGCTCAGCACGCCGGTCACGTGGAAGTACAACGCACCCACGCATGTGCAGAACGCTGGCATAAATGCACCCATGGCTGTCGTAAATGCATTTACAACAGCTGTCGGTGCATTTACAGTGGTATTCTGCGCATGTGCAGGCACATTTTACTTCCATGTCCAGGAGCAGAGCGGGCGGTGCAGGCTGAATGAATTGGCGTTGAGGGCTGGATCCAGCCTGTGGGCTGTAGTTTGGGTACCCCTGATCTATATAGTAAGCACAAATTATCCATTGCAAGTTCCTAGCTAGAGTTCCACATTGGAAGTGCACCTGATTTTATGTTAACCCAGTGACAGTCTGATTCCTTTCCTTCCGGTCTCTGCCCCTTCCCTTCCTTCCTTCCTTCCAGACTCGAGGTATGAAAAAGCAGCTCGTTGATGACTTCCTTTCCCAGAACAAGTTCCTCATGGCAGCCCGGATCACCAGCCAGAAGCTTTTTCAAGAGTTGTGTCCTGCTAAAAAATCCCATAAGCAACACAAGTAAGCTGCCTAGTGGGGACACTGGTGGATTTTATGGGGGCCCTTATGAGGACACGAGTCAGTTTCTCTGGTGGTGTGGACTGGAATAATGTGCTGGGTTGGTACATACGGAAAGATCTGCTTGTTGTAGACCAATGTTTCCCAACCTTGGTTCTTGGATTTCAATTCCCAGAAGCCTCAGTCAATTCCCCCAAAGCACTGCTCAGCCAATGGACTGACTGAGGCTTCTGGGAATTGGAGTCCACCAGTGTTTCATGGAACATAGTTTGGGAAACGTTGGTTAATAATAATTTCGTGTCAGAAATTATTCTGGGTTGAAAGGGTTTTTGCGGAAGAAACTCCGCTCAGGGGATGCCCGAATGATGCTCCTTTCATGTCCCCAAGAGCTGGACAGAGAGGTGCGCTCAATTCGTCATGCAGTACTTGGGTCTCAAACTTGCCAGCCTTCCAGCTAACAAGACAAGCTTCTTAACCACTGAGCCACCACAACCCCTGGAAAACGTTGGTTTAAGAAACCCTTTGGGCTGAGGCAGGCATGCTCCAGACTTTTATTTCTGTTCAAAAGAATACTTATAATGTTTTAAAGAATGATTGTTGGCAAAACATGGTATGGGGTGTCCTTGCCTTCTTTAAGTGGAGTGTCACACCTTCTTTGGGGACATTTCTCCCATTTAGGAAGGGTAAAGGTCATCCTTGCTCGAAAGCCAGTCGTATCCGACTCTAGGGTTCAGTGCTCATCTGTGTTTATAGCCAAAGAGCCAGCCCTGTCTGCATTTGCAGATGTTTCCTTGGACATGTGGCAGGCATGACTAGATGCCGGAGCACGTGGAACGCTGTTACCTTCCTCACCAACATGGTACCTATTTATTAACTTGCAATATTCTTGCTTTTGAACTGCTAGGTTGACAGGAGCTGGGACAGACGACGGGCGCTCCATCCCGCAGCCCTCTGGTCTCAACCTGCTGACCTTTTAGTCATCAAGTTTAGTGTCTTAACCGCTAAGCCACTGCAGTAGAATATTTTAAAAAGAGGAAGCTTTCTGGGAGTCTACAAAATGGCCTTGGTGGGCTGCATGATTCTCCTGCTTTAGGGGCCTTTCCTGGGAAAGCAGTATGACGAATTGAGCGCCCATCTCTGTCCCAGCTCCTGCCAACCTAGCAGTTCGAAAGCAAGAAATTGTAAGTAGATAAATAGGGACCACTTCGGTGGGAAGGAAAACAGCCTTCAGTGCACTCCGGTGTCTAGTCATGCCTGCCACTTGTCCACGGAAACGTCTGCAGACCTATGCAGCACTGGCTCTTCAGCTATAAAAAGAGATGAGCACTGAACCCTAGAGTCGGATATGACTGGCTTTCGAGCAAGGGAGATGTTTACCTTTACATGGGACGGCAGTAGCTGGAGAGAATGAAATCTTAGCTTTTCATACAGAGTCCCTGGAGGAGAATGCCTTGAATTTGTCTACTAGACTAGAGAAAGCACACATTAATTAAATTCATATTTAGAAGATGGAGAAAAGCTCACTGGACAAGGAGCAACATTAAAGGAGGATATAGTTGAGGAGCTCAACCTCCCCTACGTCGCTTGGAGGGCCCTGAATAGGCTGAGGGTTGGAGTCCCTCAAGGCAAGACCCACATGCTGAGGAGGAAACTGCTGGCGGACGACAACACACTGTAAATGTGGAGAGAGACAGAATCCGGCTCATTTACTGGTCTTCCGATGACTGCTAGAAACATGCTCTGGTGGGGACTTAAAGTCTGGCCAACGATAATGCCAAGAAAGTGAGTGGTTTCATTTTGGTAGTTTAAAGTTTGACCTGGACACAAAAGAACCAGAAGAGTAGAGAGAGAAAGAGTAGAGGAGAAATCACTGACGAAGGTGTTTGAGTATTTACCAGCCTTTTAAAAATTCCTTCCAAGGAATGTCTGCCTCAGCGAGTCCTTTCGGTGTTCAGCAATAGTTCTGATTCTCTTCCTCGTCGTGTTTTAGGTACTGCGTGGTCTTGGTTACAGGAGAGGGCGATAAGTACACCTCGAGCTACGAAGCCTTCCTGGCCTTCGCCATGGCTAATACAAAAGACACGTTGAGGTTTGTCCACATCTACAGCAACTATCAACGGGTGTTCGTCCACACGTTGTTACGGGACGACGAGAAGTTTTGGGGGAAATCAGCGGTGAGTGGTTCAGCGGGCCGGTCACGTGGTTCAGCGGGCCGGTCACGTGGTTCTTCTCACATTAGGAAGTAAAATGTGCCTTGCAATCTGTGTTTTGCAACAGGATAAGATAGATTTTACTCTGCCATTTTCTCTCCTTAAACCAGGGGTGCCCAAACTACAGCTCAGGGGCCAGTTCTGGCCCCTGATACCAATACAACCGGCCCTGATCGCTCCCAGAAGTGGAAGTAAAACGTGCCTGGATGGGCGTGTTTTACTTCCGCTTCAGGGAGCGACGAGGGTAACGTGGGCTGGATGAATTGGCATCAGGGGCCGGATTTGGCCTGTGGGCCATAGTTTGGGCACCCCTGGGGTAGATTGATGGATGGAAGCTACACTGGGTCCTGCTTTTCTAGCGGGAGGTGTAAAATAAAAGTGTGTGTGTGTGTGGGGGGGTGGGCTTTGCATTTTCAGAGTAAAGTAGAGTTTTGATTTCTTGTTCCAGTGGCAGAGAAGAAATGTGACCTCCAAAGCAGGTGCTGTATGGATGGTTTATTGTACTTGTAGTCATAACAGGCTGTAGACTGTGGGAACTGAACTAAGTTTGATGAGCATTGTAATTGGTTGAAACCCTTTAGAACAAGGATTCTCAGCCTTTTCAAGCCATGGGCCGGGTCACGCTCCCTCAGACAGCTGAGCAGGCCGGAATGGCCATTTTCTCCTGCCTGCATGTTGGGAGCGACCATTTTAAGGTGGCCATTTTGTCCCAATAGCTTCAAAGGGGTGGCCATTTTGTTTCTCCCTGGAAGGAGGGAGGGAGATGCCAACCATCAATGGAGGCTTCAGACCCCTCTCCCCTCCCTGACTGACACTAATGAGATTAATTGTCTGCTTGGGGAAAGGGTGAGTGGGGCTTTTTAACGAGGCTAGTCCTTCCTTGTTATCCTTGGAGATGGGGCCCCAGGGGGGTGGGGGTGGGTGAGACAAGGCCAGGAGCCCAACAGTTCTGTCTCCCCCTCCCACGCAGCACCATTTCACGTGGCCCGCCACCCTTGCTGGCGCCGGCGGAAGCTGTGCCATGTGTAGTCCCTTTTTTAATGTAAACAGCATTTCAAAGCTGTTTAAAACACACATGGCACAGCGGGCACAAGGGCAGTGAGCCACACGAAATGGCCCCGTGGACTGTTGGTTTGTCCCGCCATAAACGCTGCCGTAAATTGTGCACGCAGCTGTCATAAACGCGTTCACGACAGCTGTGGGTGAATTTACAGTTGCCGTAAATGCGTCACTTTTGGTGGCAGTGATGGCATGGACCACATGAAATGGTGCTGCAGGCTGGGTCCAGCCCGCGGGCTGTAGGTTGGGAACTTCTGATGTAACCCTTCCCATGATGTGCTTTGGCCCAGGATGCCAAGTTCAAAACACAAGGCCTTCTGACTACGGCCAGGAATAATCAGAATTAATCATCACCTTCACCTTCAGAGGGCAAGATTTGGGGCCCTGTGACCACCTCAGCTCTCTGGGCCACATACATGTTCTGTTATTGTTACCAAACACAAAGCAAGCCACATTTTTCCAAACGGATGTCTGAGCCTCCCAATAATAATCTAGACCCCCCCCCTTTCCCCATTCATCCAGGTAGTCATCTTGGAACGGCGCGACAACACTGGCCGCGTGGCCTACAAAGCCCTGGAAGATCCCTGGAGTGGCAGCAGAGAAGACAACTTCATCCTCCTGGATCTTCTGGACCAACTGAGGACAGACTCAAGCTTCCTTTCTTCAGACGCCGATGTTCTGGACCTCAACGACGAACTCGCTCCGGTAAGCATGATTGACTCTCGGTGAAAGATTTGGGGGGAAGGGGGGTCTCTTCAGAGATGTGTCTGTCTAGGGAATAAATCATCCCTGCTCAGGGTGGCTTGTGTCAGAAATTATTCTTGGGTTGAAAGGATTTTTGCTGGAGAAACTCCGCTCAGGGGACGCCCAAATGATGCTCTTTTCATGTCCCCAAGAGCTAGGACAGAGACAGGTGCTCAATCCGTCATACAGTACCTGGGTCTCGAACTGCTGACTTGCCAGCTTCTTAACCACTGGGCCACCACAGCCCCTTAATAATAATTTCATGCCAGAAATTATTCTGGGTTGAAAGGATTTGGGCAGGAGAGACTCTGCTCAGTGAACGCCCAAATGAGGCTCTTTTCGTGTCCCCAAGGGCTGGGACAGAGGCAGGCGCTCAATCCGTCATGCAGTTTTCTGATTTGATTCAGCGAGTGCACCAGCAACCAAAAATTGGGCAAATGGAACCCAGAATAACCCATTCCAGAATTCAATTTCTAGTGTTTTCTTTGGGGATCTGCACCCCATTTTATAGCAGAACTGCTACTTTGGGAGCCTGCCAGAAGCAAGGAAGAACATCCCTGGTTCAGGCAGTGAGCCTAGTGGCCTTGGATCCGTGGCGGCCAACCTTGGCCCTCCAGCTGTTCTTGGATTTCAATTCCCAGAAGCCCTGATCATCAGGAGGGCTTCTGGGAATTGAAGTCCAAGAATAGCTGGAGTGCCAAGGTTCGCCATCTCAGCCTTAGGTAGACTCAACCTTGCCTACTTCTTTTCTAGAAGACTAGGGAGTCTTACTGCTGAGATCCAGGTAAACATAAAGGTAAAGGTCTCCCTTGCTCAAAAGCTAGTCGTATCCGACTCTAGGGTTCGGTGCTCATCTCCGTTTATAGCCAAAGAGCCAGCGCTGACTATGTGCAGACGTTGCTGTGGACATGTGGCAGGCATGCCTAGACACCTGAATGCACAGCGTTGTTTACCTTCCCACCAAAGGAGTCCCTATTTATCGACTTGCAATTTCTGGTTTTCGAACTGTTAGGTTGGCAGGAACTGGGGACAAAGAGGGGAGCTCACTCCATTGTGCAGCACTTGAGTCTCAAACTGCTGACCTTTTAGTCGTAAAGTTCAGCTTCTTAGCCACTAAGCCACCGCAGTCCCGAGATCCAGGTAGAAGAGCCGGTTTACTGGTGCTCCTTCCTGGCCATTCCTTTGACTTTTCATCCTTTGCTTCATCTGCAGGTTTTCTTTGTTCGATGGATCTACTCCACTCTCGGCTATATCTCAGACTGCTGGGACAGCCTCTTCCACAGCAACTGGTATGGCTTGTGCAGGAATTGCACCCCTTCTGCCGACAGATTGAAGTTGTCTTTTCCGTGCCCCAGATGATAGACCACATCTCCTCTTGAGGTGGTGGTGAGGAACAAGAGGGGACGGCTGGGAAGGAGAGAAAAGGTTGCTAATCCTGGCTTCCTTCAGACTGGTCTGCAAGGCAGAGCATTCGGGCAGCCGTCATTGTTGATCTCTTTTACAGGCGAGAAATGATGCCTCTCTTGTCGCTGATCTTCTCGGCTCTCTTCATTCTCTTTGGGACGGTGATTGTTCAGGCTTTCAGGTAAGCCACCATCTCTCTCACCTTCGGTCTCCTCTGTTCCACCTCTGGTGAATCTGAGGCCCCAATGGACATGTGGCAGGCATGCCTAGACACTGGAGTGCTCAGAATGCTGTTAAATTTCACACTAAAGTGGTCCCTATTGATCTACTTGCAATGTCTTGCTTTCGAACTGCTAAGTTGGCATGAGCTGGGACAGTGACAGAGCACTCGGGTCTCAAACTGCTGACCTTCCAGTTGTCAAGTTCAGCGTCTTAACCACTAAGCCACCGCAGTCCCTTTCTTTACGTGCTGTACCTGCTGAAAATAAAATTTGTGTGGTTCCAAACACAGTAGCGCCTATAGAATGCTATAATATTATTAATGTTGTTTTGTCTGCAGAGAGGTGGGGGGCAGGAATCCGTGGGGAGGTGAAGGGGAAGTTGATGCCCAGAGAAGAGTCTTCTCCAGGGCCTTGGAGGAAAACATCCTCACCTAAAGGAGAAAGTGGCCTGAAATGAAGGAAGACAAATATATGCCTTTGGAACGTGAAAGAAGGATGGTTTTGAAGGAGGGAACAGCCTGAAGAGAGATGTGAGTATCACTCAGAGCCCATAGAGAGCAACACAGGAGGGGAAAGGACTGGTGCTTTAACTCCCTCTGGCTGACCTGGCCATTCGATGAGAGTTAGCCTCATCCCAGGCTGGATGAAGCACAAGCTGGAATTTGCTGGGAGAAAAATGAAAAACCTGAGATATATGCAGATGATACTACCCTAATGGCAGAAAGTGAAGAAGACCTAAAGAGCCTCTTGATGAGGGTGAAAGAGGAGAGCGCAAAAGCTGGCCTGAAACTCAACACCAGAAAAACCCAAGATCCTGGCATCTGGCCCCATCACTCCCTGGCAAATAGAAGGGGGAGAAATGGAAACAGTGACAGACTTCACTTTCCTGGGATCCAAGATCACTGCAGATGGGGGCGGCAGCCATGAAATAAAAAGACGCTTACTCTGTGGTGATGGAGGAGGCTCTTGAGAGTCCCCTGGACTGCAAGGAGATCGAATCAGTCCATCCTGTAGGAAACCAATCCTGACTGCAAGCTAAACTACTTTGGCCACCAAATGAGAAGAGAGGACTCACTGGAGAAGGCCTTGACGCTGGGGAAGATGGAAGGCAAAAGGAAAAGGGGGCGGCAGAGGATGAGGTGGATGGATGGAATCATTGATACGATCGGCGTAGATCTAGGCGGACGATGGAGGATGGCAGAGGAGCCTGCCGTGCGGTGGTCCATGGGGTCGCAAAGGGTCGGGCTCAACTGTGCAACTGAACAAACGCCCCACCACTAAATGGAAAGAACCATCCCAGTCCCCCTTGAGGACTGAGCAAGGCCTTTTGGTCAAAGGGTGTTGATTCTTTGGGAGAACCAGAAAGCTTAGTGTTGGGGCAGAGAGAAGAGAGGAATGGGGTGGCTGGAAATTGAGGCTGGATAGGAAGCAGTCCTGCCACTTTCTCGTTCAGGGCAGACGCCCGCCTGGATGGGGGACAACTTCCCTGCGCACAGCTTGGCACAACATTTTGTACGAGGTCCCCTCTGTTGACTCTAGCTTGAAAAACCTCCCAGACTGTCTGCAACCTACCTTTCTGCCCTCTTTGCCAGGACTGGAGCTGCCACCCTGTGCCTAGCAGGCCTCTCTGAATTCTGTTCAGTGGACGGATAAAGATAGCTCCACAAACAGGCATACAGGTGAAACTCGGAAAATTAGAATACTCTTCCCTGTGGACTTGGCCTCCCAAGGCCGTTAGTGCTCAGGGTTGTCGGGTTAGTTAACCGACACCTGACAATCGGCGTTGAGTCGCTGGCCAGTAGGGTCTACTCCAGTGATGGCGAGCCTTGGCACTCCAGGTATTCTTGAACTCCAAATACCAGAAGCCCCGATCAGCCCTCCTGTTGATCAGGGCTTCTGGGTATTGAAGTTCCAGAACACTTGGAGTGCCAAGGTTCGCCTACTCTATTACCATAGCAGGATAACCTGGCCAGACTGGTTAGACCTAACACCCGTGGTGTTTATTTGCCCTTCCCTTCCTGTGACTGCAAGTGCTGTTTTTCAGTGACCTGAGTGACGAGAGAGATTCGCCTCCTCCCAAGAAGGAAGAAACCCCTCCAAAGAGCGAGAAGAATGACACAAGCGTCACCAAGGATAACAGGTTTGCCTTTTTTGTTTGTTGAGTGCAGGTGGTTTGTGTCTCCCTCCTAAAGAGGGAACGAGTTACTGGTCATATCCAGCTTTGATTCCTTTAGATTTCCCCAGAACAAACTTAATAACTGTAGCGGGCGCTCTACTCACCGGAAGACTGCGGGATGCTCAAGCATCTGTTCAGCGCGAACATGAACCTGCCCTTGGTCAGTGCGGCCTAAGGGTGTGCTCACTCGGCCTGATTTAGTGTGGCAGAAAGAGACTGGTCCAGCGAATCTGGCTCATGAGTTCCGGGGGAAATGGCCATAAGGCAAATTAACGTCGCAGGTCTTATTGTGCTGCAAAGACCTCTGGGACAGAAAATGCCAATTCCCACAGAACGACACCCTTATCTCTAACTTGGGGAGAACTTGCTGGCCTTGGAAGTAGAGTGCGTGTGGGGTTTGCCCCGTTATCTTCTTCAAATATGTTTCGCCGCTTCTGGCGAACCGGGCCGGTTCTCCTCCGGACAGCTGGAAAAAAACCCACGAACTTCACAGGAGAAAGTTGCTATCTTCCCTTTAATAATGGCCCTTTGTATTTCAAAGCCTCCCCTCTCTTATCTCGCTCCGGCGCTTCTAGGTGCCCCATCAGATAAGGGTTCGATATCCTCTTCAGTGGTAGGAAAGCCTATCAAATGCATGGAAGTGTGCTTATCTCTCTAGAGAGATGGATTTTTTTAAAAAAAATTGAATTAAACCTCTGTCTTTATACACTTTCTGATGAGAAAAGGTAGATAACAAATCCTAATTGACTTGTCAAAGTGACAAGTTTAGTACGTAGATCAAAGATCCAGACGGCACACTGCCAGTGCTCTCCATCTAACTCTGTGAGAGAGAGAACATCTTCAAGGTTCTTTCCCAAGGGATGGCCAAGAGAACTGGCCACAAGGCAGCTTTCCATCATCTTCTAGAAAATGGTAGGCTGTGTACATAATCATAATTAAATGAAATTAACTACATAGCATCTCTACATGATAACATACTCAAAATCATAATTAATAACATAAAATTACTTCGTCTTCTCATGGAATCATGACAGTAACATCTCCCCAAATATCAGCAAACTCATTTTTCTTAATCATGCTCTTTTTTTAAACTCTTACCGTATTTTTGGACCATAAGACGCATTTTTTCTCCCCCCAAAGTGGGGAGAAAATGAGGGTGCGTCTTATAGTCCAAATGCTGGTCTTCAGCCAGCTGTGGCTGTTGTAAAAGGATATTTTACAAGAGCCGCAGCTGGCGGAAGACTACTACTGCCGCCTCTCAGCTGTTCGGGGCATGGGGAAAAACATATAAAAAACAAGTGGCCACTAGAGGGCGAAAATCATAATTTCCCATTTAAATGCATTGGAAATAAATTTCTTGTATTCAAAAGTTTTCTGTTTGTATGTTCCCAATGCATTTAAGTGGGAAACCAAACCTGTGCTTAAAAAGAAAGGGCTTCACTTACCTTGATGCCTTTGTCTCTACTCCATGTGGACAAAATGGAGGGGGAAAACATGTTTCCTGGTTGAAAGGAGAGCAAAGGCTGGAGTATCACTTCTTTCTTCAGTGCAATTGGCCTGCCTGCCCATTTCCCCTGCAGCGCCACCACTGGTTGGTGGTGCAAAATACAGTATTAATTTTTTTTCCTGCTCTGAAAACTGGGTGCATCTTATGGTCAGGTGCGCCTTATGGTCCCAAAAATATGGTAATTCCTAAGTCAGTTTATCGTTGGTCGCCATATTCCACATTTCTTTGTACCATTCCTCCAATCCCAAGTATCTATATACAGTAAAAACTCGGCATACAACTGCCCTGGGTTACGTTTGCCGCGGGTTACGACGGCACATTTAATTTTAAAAAATTCCCCGGGTTACAACCAATTTTCAGTTTATGACCGAAGATTGGAGTACAGTATTTCAAACTCTAAAATGGAAACACTCTCCCTACCTTTTCCACGCCGTTTGGGGACCTTATCTGATGGCAGCAATGATTGTGTTGGTCATTTTGAAATTCAAAATGGCCGACGTGACAATTTCAGAATTCAAAATGGCCACCACCTTCTTCACCCAAAGTCACAATGCAGTGCTTACTGCTCCGGAGGTGCTGCCGTCAGATAAGGTCCCCAAATGGCGTGGGAAAGGTAGGAAGATCGCTTCAATTGTTATGTGGGGGTGGGAGAGGGTCATGTCTGGCTTTTTTTGGAGTGGGGAGGGTTTTATTTTTAAAATTATTAATTCTAGTTCTGGTCCAGTCAGGACCTTTTTTTATTTTCAATGCAGTTTTCTGGCTACAGTTTTTTTCAGGTTACGACGGAGCCTGATGGAATGGGCCTTTTATTATTATTATTATTAAATTTAATTTCTATCCCGCTTTCCTGGCACAAGTGCCACTCCAAGCGGCTTACAACATATATAAATACAATAAACAGAGTAAAATATACAATAAATACAAAAAGCAATACACAATACAATCAAAACATCAGAATATTCCAAAATACAATACAAAATATAAATAAAGAATTAAACAATGTTACAATACACTCAACCACCCAGCAGCCACAAAGGCACCCCATGGTTCAACGTCCGTGAGTGCAACTGCGTCGGCGGCAGAAATGGCTCCCACCTGTCTCTTCCCAGTGGGGCTGGTGGCGTGGGCTTCCGGGGCGAGACAGGGACCTCCATCATAACCTGAGGTTTCACTGTAAATTTTTAGCAATTATTGTTTTTGCTGCTGTCATCATCATCGTCATCATCACCACCATCATATCTTACTTATGCTTTTCCACCTTAAGTCTGCCCAACTCATTAATCAAAACTATCCTGGGACACACAAATACTCTTAAGTGACAATATTTTACTTGCTAACCCTAACCTCTTTGCACTCACACCATAAATGAAAATATGTCCCAGGATATTCATTGCATCCCCAGAAGTCTTTCGTACAGTTAGGATTATAATGCTTTCCTTGAATTGGAGTAGTGTACAACCTCCACAATATCTTAAAGCAATGTTCTTTAATTCTAACTGACATGTTTTTCATAATTCGCTGACTCCAATTTTTGTTCCATTGAGACCTCCCTTGTGAATCTTTGTCTCCATTTACCTTTGCTGAATGTCATGTTGTCACCTGCATTTTGTGCAGGGTCCCCAAGAAGGGCTTTGTGGAGGTAACGGAGCTGACCGACATCACCTACACAAGCAATTTGGTGCGCTTGAGGCCCGGACACATGAACGTGGTGCTGATCCTCTCGGGTGCCACCAAAACGCCTCTGCTGCAGAAGTTTGCACTCGAAGTCTACAGTTTCACCGGGTGTGTATGAGATTCCCTCCTCTGGCACTTCGGCAGTGTGCCCGTGTTTCCCAGCCTTTGGTTCTTGGACTTCAATTCCCAGAAGCCTCAGTCAGTCCATTGGCTGATCAGAGCTTTGAAGAATTGACTTAGGTTTCTGGGAATTGAAGTCCAAGAACCAAAGGTTGGGGAAATCTGCTCTTTCAATCCACATGCATGGGTTCACTGCACATGTTCTTGGACTTTAATTCCCAGAAACCCAAGTCTCTGTGAATCTACACAAATAGCTACGCACATTAAACCCATTCGTGTAGATTCACAGAGACTTGGGCTTCTGGGAATTGAAGTCCCAAAATATGCAGTAGACCCATTTGTGTGGATTCATGGAGACTTGGGCTTCTGGGATTTGAAGTCCCAAAACACATGCAGTAAACCCATTCGTGTGGATACATGGAGACTTGGGCTTCTGGGGATTGAAGCACTTGGGTCTCGAACTGCTGACCTGCCGGCTTTGTAGCAGTATAAATTATCATCAGCCATTTTCAATTATTGTAAATTGCTTTTTCGAACAGTTCATTGTGTTAAATCGGGTAAATCAGGGGTTCCCAACCTTTTGAAGCCGCGGGCTGGGTCATGCTCTCTCAATCAGCTTGGAAGGCCGGGCGGCCATTTTGCCCTGCCTGCACGATGGGGGGCAACTGTTTTGTCCCAACAGCTTCAATAGGGGTGGCCATTTTGTTTCTCTGATGCTCTTGAAGGGGTGGGGGCACATGAAATTGTGCCACGGGCCAGATCCAGCCTTTGGGCTTTAGGTTGGGAACCTCTGTATTAAATGTTTTCTTGTCTACCTAGCCCCAAAATCTTGACGCATAAAAATATATTTTAAAAAACATTCTTCTTCTTCACTTCTCTAGAAGCAACTCCCTGCACTTCTCCTTCCTAAATCTGGACAAACACCGGGAATGGCTCGAATACGTCCTGGAATTCGCGCAGGACGCGGCCCCCATCCCCAACCAGTACGACAAGCACTTCCTGGAGCGCGATTACACCGGTTACGTCCTGGCCCTGAACGGCCACAAAAAATACTTCTGCCTCTTCAAGCCTCACAAATCCGACGGGGACAGAGGGGCCCTTCCAGGCGCCTCCAGCGAGGACCCTGACCTGGGAGACGCCCGAGGGAAAGCCGCCTCTTCCAGCCCAAAGACCCGGTCTTTGAAAAACAAACTCAACAGATTGTCCTTGTGGATGGAACGGCTCTTAGAAGGCTCCTTACAAAGGTTTTATATCCCCTCCTGGCCTGCGCTAGACTGATGCTCTCTTCCCCGCTTCAAGGAGAAGGCGCTTCTGAAAGACAATTCTATCACGGCAGGCAATAAAAAAAGTGGGACATCGCTCTCGTTTTGGGGGATTTGATTTGACATTGTGTCTGATAGACAGTCACTTTCTAGATAAACCCCCATGGATTAGAAGCCCACCCGTCCATGCCCTTGAATACTGGACGCCCCGATGCCCTTTCCAAGAGTCCACCAGCCGTACGGTTGAACACAGTCCGTCCATGGCAGCCTTGCTCTCTCGCTTCTCAACCTGTTCTAGATCTGCTTCGCGCATTTTCCTCCGACCCTGAAGAAAAACCTGGCCTGCCGTGAGATCTCTCGGTGTACAGATTGTGTCATGCGTTCGTTTTCTAAATGGGTTTGTTTTAATGCACGCCCTTCTGTGTGCAGTCCGGATGCGCCCTGTCTTCCTCGGATCATGCATGCTTTCCAAGGTTCATCCCTTAAGAGATCTCTTTCTGGCACTTCATGGAGTCTTTGGTTCTTTCAGTGTCCCCCCCCGCCCCCCGCCTGCCCCCCCAGTTAAGAATTTAAGGAGAGTTTTGCATACCAAACGGCCGGAGGGATAGAATCTGTTTTGGGGAGGTTTGAAAAAACTCCCTTTAGGCCAGTGATGACAAACCTTAACACTCCAGGTCTTCTTGGACTACAATTCCCAGAAGCCCACGTCTCTGTGAATCCACACAAATGGGTTTACTGTGCATGTTCTTGAACTTCAAATCCCAGAAGCCCAAGTCTCTATCAATCCACAGGACTGGGTTTGCTGCACGTGTTCTTGGACTGCAATTCGCAGAAGCCCAGGTCTCTGTGAATCCACACGAATGGGTTAACTGTGTGTTTTTTGTTTTCAACTCCCAGAAGCCCAAGTCTCTGTGAATCCACACGAATAAGTTTACCATGTGTGTCCTTGGACTTCAATTCCCAGAAGCCCAAGTCTGAATCCACATGGATGGGTTTGCTGTGTGTGTCCTTGGACTTCCAATTCCCAGAAGCCGAAGTCTCTGTGAATCCACACAAATGGGTTTACTGCATGTACGCACGTTTGTGTGGATTCATAGAGACCTGAGCTTCTGGGAATTTTAAGTCCAAGAACACCTGGAGTGTATGTGCAATAAACCCATTTGTGTGGATTCACAGAGACTGGGGGTCCTGGGAATTGGAAGTCCAAGAACACCTGGAGTGCCCAGGTTTGCCATCATGGCTTTAGGCTTTCCATCTCTGGTTGCAATAAGTACACTTTTTTTCGCCTATCAGAGTAAGCATTCAGCTGGACAGGAACTGATCGGTCGGTCAATCAGCGTCATTTGAAAATATGTCTCCTAAATATGCTTTCCTTGTTTTTCTTTTTAAAAGACTTAAATTTCAGACCCTAAAAACCGTGTCAGTCTGATGGTTAGCTGTGTGGAAAATCTAACTTTCCAGTCCCCTCTTCGGAGCTAATTTTTGGGATATCCCTTCCCATTAAACCAGCATCTCCCTCTAAGATGCATTGCTGTATTTCTAGGCCAAGAATTAAAGGATGTGTCTTTATATCAGGCAACTTAAAATTGTTTGAATGATTGTACAGGTGAAGATTTGAACCGCCTTCAAAACGACTGAGTAGGTACTGGGGTGTCTGGTAAATAAAAACTTAATCCCTCTCCCCCTTCCCAGTAGGCCAGTTATCTACTGTAGTGGCTAAGACGCTGGTTCGGCAGGTCAGCAGTTTGAGACCCGAGTACCGCATGACAGAATGAGCTGCCGTCTGTCCCACTGAAGTGGTACCTCTTTATCGACTTGCAATTTCTTGCTTTTGAACTGCTAGGTTGGCAGGGGCTGGAAGACATGACAGGAGCTCACTCCTTTGTGCAGCACTCAGGTCTCAAACTGCTGACCTGTCAACCTTCCAGTCGTCGAGTTCAGCATCTTAACCACTAAGCCACCACAGTTCCTATTGTGGCATATCATTGACAACTAAACAAAACGTGCAATATTTTGTATTTCTGATGTTCCATAGATACATAACTAGTCACTTGGGGCATAGACTGGTCAGAAGAGTGTGTTCTTTTACTGCCTTATTAGGGGTAAGAGGCTTCAATGGTTAAGAAGCTCACCTTATTATCTGGAAGGCTGGCAAGTTGGCAGTTCGAGCCCTGGGTACTGCATGATGGTTTGAGTGCCCATCTCCATCCTAGCTCCTGCCAACCTAGCGGATCGAAAGCAAGACATTGCAAGTAGATATAGGGACCACTTCGGTGGAGAAAAGATCTTGGGGACATGAAAGGAGCCTCATTCGGGCGTCCCCTGAGTGATGAACCAGGTGTGGATGTGTTTGGCTTCAGTAACTGAGCCTGTGGTTTTCCGCTGCAATGCAGAGAGCAAAGGACCCTGGCTTGCTCTGCCACTTTGAGTTTATGTTCTCAAACATCCCTGGTTGCAGGATCGCATCACTGGACAAGCGTTTGCCTTTAGTTAGGGAGCATTGCTACCCTGCCTGTTAAATCGAGGAGGAAGCCTTCCGCTTTACAGTGGCGAGAGGCGAAGAGAGGAATGGGCTGTGACCCTTCTCTGCCGGTTTTGACAAACAGCCTCTTGAGTCCCGGCTGGATAACTCTTGTAGCCCAAGAGAGGTTTGACACTCGACACCAAGAAGGCGAAATATCTGGTTATGAGTTGAGCACCGACTCATGGCAAGCGGATGGCAGGAAGACAAGGAATCGAAAGAGTGGATAGAATTGTCAACTTGGGGAGTGTGTTAAATGAAAATTGGGATCCCAAGGTAGAGATTAAAATACGAATAGAAAAAGCAAGGTCCACCTTTATAAAGATGCGATGTTTGTTATGCCGTAAAGATCTAACCCGCACTGCAAAGATCCGAATAGTGAGATGTTATGTATTCCCAGCGTTATAAGGAGTCAAAGCTTGGACGTTGACTAAAGCATCTGAAATGAAAATCAAAGCTTTTGAAATGTGGATCTAAGGCTATCGTGGGTTGACCATGTGATGGATGTGGAAGTGTTGCGCCGGATGGATCAAGGACAAGAACTGATGAAGACCATTAAGCAAAGAAAGCTCCAATACCTTGGGCATATCATGAGAAACAAGATGACGCATAGAATCCTCCCAACACGCTCTGCAAGGAAAAAGTCCTGGATGGAGATGGACCTTGTGGCTGAAGAACCTGAGACTCTGGTGTGGCAGGTCCTCAGACGAACTGTTCCAAGGAGTGAAGAACAGGAAGACTATCGCCATGATGATGGCCGATATCCGGAACAGATACGGCTCCTGAAGGAGAAGTGGCTCAGTGGTTAAGAAGCTGGTCTTGTTAGCTGGAAGGCCAGTACGTTGACTGTTCGAGACCCAAGTACAGCATGACAGTTTGAGCACCCGTCTCTGTCCCAGCTCTTGGAGACATGAAAGGAGCCTCATTCGGGTGTTCCCTGAGCTGAGTTTCTCCAGCAAAATTCCTTTCAAACCAGCAAAATTCCTGACACGAAATTATTATTGCCAGAGATGAGGAAACTCAATCAATCAATAAGTTTATCGCGCCAATCAGTTGACCATAGCAAAGTACAAGAAGTCAAACAAAAAACAAGGACTTAGCCTGCACACCGCCATTAATATCAACACAATAAAATTGGTACATGTTGAGACTGGATTCATAATACAGTAAGTAAAACTTTGAATGCAAAACGATTTAAGATTGGCACAATAAAATCGGTACATATTGAGATTGGCTACGTAATAGGTAAAACTACAAATAAAATGATTTAAGATTGACAATAAAATTAATAAATGTTAAGATTGGATACCTAATAGATAAAACTTTACAAACAAGATGATTTAAGACTGACACAATAAAATTGATAAATGTTAATACTGGATACATAATAGGAAAATACTACAAATAAGACGATTTAAGATTGACACAATAAAATCGATAAATGTTATGATTGGATACATATAAAACAATTTAAAATGTACAATTAAAATGTATTAAGAGTATTAGGGGCATCATTGGTGGAGTTTATCACTGGTGTGATAGGGAAACTGTTGCCCTCCCAATATTGGTAGACTACATTACCCATGATCCTTGGCCATATGAGTCATACTGGTTGAGGCTGGTGGAAGTGCCAATGCAGTCTAGAATGCAACAAAGTCTTCACCCCGAGGACTGGAATTTGGGGGGGAAACACCCCAGGAGAGTAGGAAAAGCATTTTAAAAAGGCTAAAGAGGAACTAACATCTTAGGGAGGTGCCGTAGGTGAGCACCTTTTTAATCATGCCAGGGTACACCCAATTCTTATTGGGGGAAGGCGTGGCCCCTTCTGCCTTGCCCCCCCAACCTGCCTTAGGTTATGTAGGAGGGGGCACACCCCTTTCTTATGCCCACATGTGCCATTCCCCTGGGCTACAGACCTGGGCATTGGCTAAACGGAACCTGTTCCATACATGGCTTTGAAGAGTCTTTTGTCTAGAGATGGGGAAAGTCATGGGTTTTTAACCGCAGCGCCCACAATGTGCCAAGCCATGTTGGCCAAGCATCTCTGGGTAGCCGTTGTGAAGAAAACTAACATTTTCCCTTCTTTGCCAACACCACGCTATGGAAATTGCTAATCCCAGAAACATCTCTGGAGCCTCTTCTTTCCCAAAAGAGATGCATCTTCTTTTTACTAACCGGATCTGTCGATAAAGTACATTGTTTTCTGTCAAATGAGCTGCTCTTCTCCAATAAAGACCTGGTGTAGATTTTGTCGTCAGAACCTATTTCACATAGGCCTGGTCTGTTAGGAGATGGCTTAGGTGCCTCTCTCACCAGATGCAGGTAGAGCCTTTTCTAGCTTAATCTTCTGACGACCTGAAGGTAAAGTACCTTCTGTAAGGGAAACGATACAGTCGAGTGTTCCATTTCCCTGGACTTCTGTGTGGTTGCCTCTCGCCCAGTCTGGGCAGGATTGACTTTGAATGAAAGCTGATTATTTTGCACTTTTGATACTCTGTTGGGGTGGGGAAGTAGATAATTTATTGGGCAAACTGTCCTGTTTTTTATTTGTGAACAGACACTAATTTTGGTTTGGTTTAGCTTTAAGACTTTAACAGATTTGCATCTGAAATAAACTATTTTAATGTGTGATCAGAAAGTCACCTGGTGCTTTGAAGTGCTTTTTGTTTTTAGTTAGCACAGAGCTTGGTGGGGCTGCATCACAAAAATTTTTTTAAAAAAATTGCTACTTGGTCTAAAACCCATGTGTCCTATACTAAATCAAGTGCACTGAATCCAAATCTGAAGTCTGATTCTGCCTAGGACGCCAGGATCGTAAGTAAGCAAATCTCACCCGCTTGGTTAGGTTCTTGCGTTGATCACGCAGGGCCACAAATGTAGCAAAAATTGTCTGGTTTATTAACACAGCTGCGCCTACTCATCTTTAGCTCAAAGCAGACTCACTATGGCCTAGCTGTGCTATCCAATAAGATGGTTTCACACTAGACACAAGCCCTTGGTCCATGTCGCCTTGTGTGGTTATTTCTGACATCAGCTCACTGATTTGCCCAGACAAGCCCGGCTGCTGCTGGAACATGCATGCCACCAGGGGACGTGATTCAGCTGAGGTGGCAACAGGCACAGCGGTAGTTGCAACTGTGATAATGTTCCCATGTAAAAATACATTACCTAATTATCGACCATTTGAACAGCTATAGTATGCCTTAAAATCTGTACATGATAGGCAAATTCTGAGTTCAGATTTGGAATCAGCACACGCCATATCATGTAAACCACATGTGTTATTCCCAGTACCAAATCGCTGTTGTGCAGCGATTCAATGCTATTTGTTTATCAAGATTCAGGATGTGAATTTCCTTTCACCCACAGAGTTAGATGGAGTTTCATGCCCTTTAAAAATATATAATCCTGGATTTTCTGCCCTTTCCTTTTCCCACATTGCCTTCATAGAGTTAATCCCTCTGGAACTCACTGGCACAAGATGTAATGTAATTTTCTAATTCAGATAGCTCGGTAAAATTTGTTATACTGTACCTATTTATGGAAGAAGAGAGAAGTGAATTAAGAAATATATCCATGACAGTTGTGGAAACTTTTGTCTTCAGACGTGACCTGTTTGAGGGCTAGTGACTTAATTTTGTAAAGCAAATCTGTTCACATCATGCGTTTTGTCCATGAGCAAAATTCTTTATGACATCCTTGTTACAGTTCTGGGTGCCTAAAAGCAGTGATATTAGCTGAACCACGTGACCGGCCCATGGCCCAAAAGGTTTGGGTACCCCTGGTTTATATTGTCTTCACTTGTGGGAGAACACACAGCATTTCAAATTACAACATAAGAACAGCCTTGCTGGAAGAGGCCACAGGAGCCCATCATCCAGTCCAGCCTTCTGTCTCATACAGTGGCTCCCCATGTGCTTCAGGGTATTATTCCCAAGCAGATGCCTTCACCTGCTTAGGATTCCCTGGAAATTGCATTGTAAGATATCCTGCCTATCTCTCCAACCAGGAGGTTGTCCTTAGGTATCCATAATTATAGCCATTGATACCCTTGTCCTCCATGGACTTGTCCAATCCTTTCTTAAAGCTGTCAAGACTGACATGTCACCCCTTCTTCTGGCAGGGAGTTCCATAGACCAGAGAACAGCTGGAGCGCCAGTAAACCCATTCGTGTGGATTCACAGGGACTTGGGCTTCTGGGAATTGAAGTCCAAGAACACCTGGAGTGCCAGTAAACCCATGTGTGGATTCACAAGGACTTGGGCCTCTGGAAATCGAAGTCCAAGAACAGCTGGAGTGCCAGTAAACCCATTCGTGTGGATTCACAAAGCCTTGGGCTTCTGGGAATTTAAGTCCAAGAACACTTGGAGTGCCAAGGTTCATCATCATGGCCATAGGAGCAGTAGTCAGCAAGTGCGGCTCTCCAGATGTTCTTGGACTTCAATTCCCAGAAGCCCACATCAGGAGTGACCTTACCCCAAGGCTCCTCAAACCTGGCTTTCCAGATGTTCTTGGACTTCAATGCCCAGAAGCCCTGATCCCTAGGTGTGCTGACGTGGGCTTCTGGGCATTGAAGTCCAAGAACAGCTGGAGAGCCACGTTTGTGGACCTCTGATATAAAGCAAAGAAATGCATAAGGTGATACCTTTTTATAGCAGTGATGGCGAACCTTGGCACTCCAGGTGTTTTTGGACTATAATTCCCAGAAGCCCGTCAACACACCTGCTGGGATTTGAAGTCCAAGAACACCTGGAGAAGACCAAGTCGGAGAGCCAAGTTTGCGGACCACCTGCCAGGAAACAGAACAAAAAAGGGGAGGTGTCCCCCCCCCCCCCCACAGGCAGATTTTTAAAAGGTATGGAAAGGCAGCACATTTGTATTATAATATTGGTGACAGAGCTAAGAAAAGATGGTATGGAGATTTCCCCCTCATGGGCCAAAGTAAATTGGTGTACACAAGGACTCAAGAGCTTTGAATTCCTCACTCAGTACTAAAATCTTTGCAAAAGAAACAGCAACACCCCACCGGCATCCAGGTGTTGTTTTGAAACATCTGTCCAAACATTTAGAGCATGGTTTATCAACCTTTTTAAGTAGAGGGCCAGGTCACATTCCCTCAGACAGCTTTGGGGGCCGGACAGCCATTTTGCCCTGCCTGCCACACATGACACTTCTGGGTGTGCCAGAGGCAGTGGTGGTGGGGCACACGAAATGGTGTTGTGGGCCGCATCTGGCCTCCAGGCCGTAGGTTGAGAACTCCTGGTTTAGTCTTTTGAGATCCAACTTGGGAAAAGCAGAGTTGTGGTTATCCCTAAGATATTGCTTGCTAATGCACCGATTATCCCTTGTCAATGCACCAATGAGGACCTTCAAAGCAGGTGCTGGTTTGTATTTGTAGTCATAACAAGCTTTAGACTGTGGGAACCAAACTGGTTTGGATGGGCATTGTATGCTGTGCTGTAATTAGAATGAGGCCAAGACTAAGTTAATATTCTCCTGCGTTTTACAGGACACACTCTTTATTGCACAAAACAATGAACTTGTCTACAACAAGCAATAAATACCTTGCGATTCAGGGCTACAAAGACTAACCATTAGGAAAGCTTAGTGCAGGCCAGTGGTGCCCCACGTGGGGCCGGGAGACTTCAATTCCCAAAAGCCTAAGTCAGTACATTGGCTGGTCACTGCTTTGGGGAATTAACTTAGGCTTCTGGGAATTGAAGTCCAGAAACCAAAGGTTGGGAAACGATGGTGTAGGCTAAAAATTAATTTTCTGACCAAACTCTTTTTGTGGAACATCAACACTTTCTTATCATTTTCAAGAGAGAACTTATTCAGCCTGACACGGTGACACGGGTTCTCTATCAGAGACTTCTTCCCCGCACGGTCATACTCCTTTTCTTCTGTTTCCACAAACCATCATGAAATGAGGGGAAAGACCCCTTACTCAGTGGATGGGCTCAAAAACATGTCGTTCCGCAAGCAGATGTGTTTGCTAAGAGAGAGCCAAATTGCCTTATGACTGTGATGGTGAACCTTGGAACCCCAGGTGTTCTTGGACTTCAATTCCCAGAAGCCCAAGTCTCTGTGAATCCACACAAATGGGTTTACCGGCACCCCAGGCGTTCTTTGGACTTCAATTCCCAGAAACCCAAGTCTCTGTGAATCCACACGAATGGGTTTACCGGCACTCCATGCGTTCTTGGACCTCAATTTCCAGAAGCCCAAGTCTCTGTGAATCCGTACGCGCAGTAAACCCATTCGTGTGGATTCAGAGAGACTTGGGCTTCTGGGAATTGAAGTCCAAAGAATGCCTGGAGTGCCAAGGTTTGCCATCACTGCCTTATGAGGTCCATTTCAGCCTTTAAGGGAAAGAGTTCAACTTCCTTTTTAGTTTCTAAAGGCCTAAAATAACAATGCTGGTCAAATCTCTCCCACAAGTTGGCAACGGGCACCTGATTTTTTGAAATACAATGCAGGAGAAACGATGCCATGAAGGACCGTTTTCAGGCCTATAGAGAAAAGGGAGAGATTCAACTTTATGCTGTCAGGGATTTTTTTGGGAGGGTGGGTGGGGGAAAGATCCCTGGGAAGAGACGGCCCTGGATGTAGACAGACTATGTGGCTGAAGAACCTGAGAGGAGACTGGTGTGGAAGGTCCTTGGAAGACACTGTTCCCAGGAGTTCAGAAAAGGAGGACTATCGCCATGATGATGGCCAATATGCAGGGCGGATATGACATTTGAAGATGGTGAAGGTGAAGAAGAAGATGAAGGAGGTGAAGAATGAGAAGTTGAAGAAGATGAAGGTGAGGAGGAAGATGAAGGTGAAGAAGACAAAGGTGAAGAAGGAGGAAAATACACCAGTGATGTTTTCTATTATTTGCCCTCAGCCAAGTCCCAATAAAGAGGAGAAATCCAGATGTGTATTGTCTATGGCCGCTCTTTGCTTTCACTAATGGGTACTTTGCTGTCATCGTATTTCTATTTCCCAAATAAATACTACTTAAAAATAATAGAAGGAATGAAGAAGGGCAGACAGAGCTCTCTCCCTGGTTTAGAAGCAAGGCCAACACAATGAAAACCCAACCTTTCAAAAGGTCCGAACAAAGGAACCGCTATATTGGCAGCCAAATCCGACCCGGACACCTTGAAGCTGTGGCTCTCCAGGTCTTAGAAGCGGCGTCTTCCCCTAAGTTTGTTTCAGGGGCAAAGGAAGAGAGACCCTGTGCCAACGGAACACGTCAAAAACAGCATTAAAGTCTGGGGACAAGCGCTAAGCTTGTGATGGTGAACCGTTGCACTCCAGATGTTCTTGGACTTCAGTCCCCAGAAGCCCAAGCCTCCATGAATCCACACAAATGGGTTGACTGCGCGAGAACATCTGGAGTGCCAAGGTTCGCCATCACAGATCTAAGTGTTCACATCTGGGCTTCTCCAAGCACAGAGCAGGGCAGCTGCCTGGCACAGCTCATCGTAGTCCAGATTGGCCAGGAAGCCTCGTTTCAGCTTCGTTTCCACCTTTCTTCCGTCTCCCAGTCGGTCCATCAAGAGGGTGGCAGCAAACTGGCGAAGCAGCCAGCTCAACATCTTGTCAAGTTTTGGGGCATTTGCGGCGAGGGCGTTTTCTCCCCAAAGGCTCAGGTGGAGGGTGTTGGCAGCAATTCGGGCAGAGAGTCTCTGGGGGGGAAGAAAAGCAAGAGGAGACGGAAAAATCAAGACCGGGTAGAATAACCAGCTAGTCCAGGGGTTCCCAAACTTTACAAGCACGGGGCCGGGTCACACACTCTCAAGTCAGCTTTGAGGGCTGGACGGCCATTTTGCCCTGCGGGGCTACATGAAATAGTGCTGTGGGCCAAATCCGGCCCACGGGCCTTAGGTTGGGAACCCCTGAGCTAGTAGATAAGCAATGTTGGAGTTCCTCCTCCCACCCCCACCCCCTGGCTTCTGCTTGCAAACATATCAGAGTAAACGAAATGAAACAAGACAAAAAAAAAGTTGTGGCACCTTAAAGACTCACTCCTGTATTTAAACGCGAGCTTTCGTGGATCAAGTCCACTTGCAAACACTTCCCTGTGTAAGGAAATAGGGGGGGGGGGCTTGGATTTACAGAGTAAAGTAGATTTTTAATTTCCAGTGGCAGAGAAGGAATTCGACCTTCAAAGCAGGTGCCGGATTTTTATTTGTAGTCATAACAAGCTGTAGACTGTGAGAACTGAACTGGTTTCGATGGGCATTGTATGCTGTGCTGTAATTTGATTAAACCCTTCAGGAGGAGGTATCAGTGGGGGAAATGTGTTTTGATATGGGATGAAGAGGGGGGGGGAGTGTGTCGCCATGCTTTGGATCGCTTGCATCAATGGAGCTTGTGAGTAAAACTAGCAAAATGTAGTCTTTTGGCCAGGCTAGGCCAGGCAAGAAGCTAGAGATTTTATTGTGTTAATGTTGGAGTGGTATTAGCAACCATGCTCCTTTGTTTTATTCTCCTGAAACTTAGTAACTGTGCACTAAATAAACTATGATTGCATCCAGAACCATCGTCTCTGGTTCTTATAAACCAGGAGTTCTCAAGCTTTTAAAGTCAGGGGCCGGGTCACGCTCCCTCAGACAGCTTTGGGGGTTGGATGGCCATTTTGCCCTTCCTCCACCACATGGCACTTCCTGGTGTTGTGGAGGTGGTGGGGGCCCAGATGAAATGGTGCCACGGGCCGCAGGTTGAGAATCCCTGTTATAGAGCTAAGCTGGTGGGAAGAGGACTGGTGTCTTGGCAATGCTACTCTAAGTCACTTTGAACTGCATGTCTTACCTGATCGGACTGGTTTGCAAGCACAAAGAGTTAGTGGGTGAAACCTTTCACAGTTTCTCTAGCCTGAAGCTGGATCATAGGGCGTGTGGGCTTCACTGAGGGGTACAGGCCACTGAAGGTAGACTGAGATGTGTGATAGGGCAGTGACGGCAAACCTTTTAAAGACCGAGTGCCCAAACAGAAGGGTGGGGTGAACTCTGGGCTGGGGGAGGAGGAGAGGAAGCGCTCCCATTGGGCTGCTGGGCAGAGGGGTTGGGTGAACTACATGCTAGGGGGAGGGAGGAAGCGCTTCCATTGGGCTGCTGGGCAAAGGGGTGGAGCGAATTCTATGCTGGTGGACAGAGGAAACATTCCCATTCAGCTGCTGGGCAGAGGGGTCGGGTGAACTCCGTGCTAGGGGAGGGAGGAAGCACTCCCACTGGGCTGACTGGGCAGAGGGGTCGGGTGAACTCCATACTGGGGTAGGGAGGAAGCGCTCCCATTAGGCTACTGGGCAGAGGGGCCGGGTGAACTCTGTGCTGGGGGGAGGGAGGAAGCGCTCCCATTGGGCTACTGGGCAGAGGAGCTGGGTGAACTCGGTGCTGGGGGAGGGAGGAAGCGCTCCCATTGGGCTGCTGGGCAGAGGGACCGGGTGAACTCTGTACTGGGGGGAGGGAGGAAGCACTCCCATTGGGCTACTGGGCAGAGGAGCTGGGTGAACTCTGTGCTGGGGGAGGGAGGAAGCACTCCCATTGGACTGCTGGGCAGAGGAGCTGGGTGAACTCTGTGCTGGGGGAGGGAGGAAGCGCTCCCATTGGGCTGCTGGGCAGAGGAGCTGGGTGAACTCTGTGCTGGGGGAGGGAGGAAGCGCTCCCATTGGGCTGCTGGGCAGAGGGGCCGGGTGAACTCTGTGCTGGGGGGAGGGAGGAAGCGCTCCCATTGGGCTACTGGGCAGAGGAGCTGGGTGAACTCTGTGCTGGGGGAGGGAGGAAGCGCTCCCATTGGGCTGCTGGGCAGAGGGACCGGGTGAACTCTGTACTGGGGGGAGGGAGGAAGCACTCCCATTGGGCTACTGGGCAGAGGAGCTGGGTGAACTCTGTGCTGGGGGAGGGAGGAAGCGCTCCCATTGGGCTGCTGGGCAGAGGGGCCGGGTGAACTCTGTGCTGGGGGAGGGAGGAAGCGCTCCCATTGGGCTGCTGGGCAGAGGGGCCGGGTGAACTCTGTACTGGGGGGAGGGAGGAAGCACTCCCATTGGGCTACTGGGCAGAGGAGCTGGGTGAACTCTGTGCTGGGGGAGGGAGGAAGCGCTCCCATTGGGCTGCTGGGCAGAGGAGCTGGGTGAACTCTGTGCTGGGGGAGGGAGGAAGTGCTCCCATTGGGCTGCTGGGCAGAGGGGCCGGGTGAACTCTGTGCTGGGGGGAGGGAGGAAGCGCTCCCATTGGGCTACTGTGCAGAGGAGCTGGGTGAACTCTGTGCTGGGGGAGGGAGGAAGCGCTCCCATTGGGCTGCTGGGCAGAGGGACCGGGTGAACTCTGTACTGGGGGGAGGGAGGAAGCACTCCCATTGGGCTACTGGGCAGAGGAGCAGGGTGAACTCTGTGCTGGGGGAGGGAGGAAGCGCTCCCATTGGACTGCTGGGCACAGGAGCTGGGTGAACTCTGTGCTGGGGGAGGGAGGAAGCGCTCCCATTGGGCTGCTGGGCAGAGGAGCTGGGTGAACTCTGTGCTGGGGGAGGGAGGAAGTGCTCCCATTGGGCTGCTGGGCAGAGGGGCCGGGTGAACTCTGTGCTGGGGGGAGGGAGGAAGCGCTCCCATTGGGCTACTGGGCAGAGGAGCTGGGTGAACTCTGTGCTGGGGGAGGGAGGAAGCGCTCCCATTGGGCTGCTGGGCAGAGGGACCGGGTGAACTCTGTACTGGGGGGAGGGAGGAAGCACTCCCATTGGGCTACTGGGCAGAGGAGCTGGGTGAACTCTGTGCTGGGGGAGGGAGGAAGCGCTCCCATTGGGCTGCTGGGCAGAGGGGCCGGGTGAACTCTGTGCTGGGGGAGGGAGGAAGCGCTCCCATTGGGCTGCTGGGCAGAGGGGCCGGGTGAACTCTGTACTGGGGGGAGGGAGGAAGCACTCCCATTGGGCTACTGGGCAGAGGAGCTGGGTGAACTCTGTGCTGGGGGAGGGAGGAAGCGCTCCCATTGGACTGCTGGGCAGAGGAGCTGGGTGAACTCTGTGCTGGGGGAGGGAGGAAGCGCTCCCATTGGGCTGCTGGGCAGAGGAGCTGGGTGAACTCTGTGCTGGGGGAGGAAGCGCTCCCATTGGGCTGCTGGGCAGAGGGGCCGGGTGAACTCTGTGCTGGGGGGAGGGAGGAAGCGCTCCCATTGGGCTACTGGGCAGAGGAGCTGGGTGAACTCTGTGCTGGGGGAGGGAGGAAGCGCTCCCATTGGGCTGCTGGGCAGAGGGACCGGGTGAACTCTGTACTGGGGGGAGGGAGGAAGCACTCCCATTGGGCTACTGGGCAGAGGAGCTGGGTGAACTCTGTGCTGGGGGAGGGAGGAAGCGCTCCCATTGGGCTGCTGGGCAGAGGGGCCGGGTGAACTCTGAGCTGGGGGAGGGAGGAAGCGCTCCCATTGGGCTGCTGGGCAGAGGGGCCGGGTGAACTCTGTACTGGGGGGAGGGAGGAAGCACTCCCATTGGGCTACTGGGCAGAGGAGCTGGGTGAACTCTGTGCTGGGGGAGGGAGGAAGCGCTCCCATTGGACTGCTGGGCAGAGGAGCTGGGTGAACACTGTGCTGGGGGAGGGAGGAAGCGCTCCCATTGGGCTGCTGGGCAGAGGAGCTGGGTGAACTCTGTGCTGGGGGAGGGAGGAAGCGCTCCCATTGGGCTGCTGGGCAGAGGGGCCGGGTGAACTCTGTACTGGGGGGAGGGAGGAAGCACTTCCATTGGGCTGCTGGGCAGAGGAGCTGGGTGAACTCTGTGCTGGGGGAGGGAGGAAGCCCTCCTATTGGGCTGCCGGGCAGAGGGACCGGGTGAACTCTGTACTGGGGTGAGGGAGGAAGCACTCCCATTGGGCTACTGGGCAGAGGAGCTGGGTGAACTCTGTGCTGGGGGAGGGAGGAAGCGCTCCCATTGGATTGCTGGGCAGAGGAGCTGGGTGAACTCTGTGCTGGGGGAGGGAGGAAGCGCTCCCATTGGGCTGCTGGGCAGAGGAGCTGGGTGAACTCTGTGCTGGGGGAGGGAGGAAGCGCTCCCATTGGGCTGCTGGGCAGAGGGGCCGGGTGAACTCTGTGCTGGGGGAGGGAGGAAGCGCTCCCATTGGGCTACTGGGCAGAGGAGCTGGGTGAACTCTGTGCTGGGGGAGGGAGGAAGCACTCCCATTGGGCTGCTGGGCAGAGGGACCGGGTGAACTCTGTACTGGGGGGAGGGAGGAAGCACTCCCATTGGGCTACTGGGCAGAGGAGCTGGGTGAACTCTGTGCTGGGGGAGGGAGGAAGCGCTCCCATTGGGCTGCTGGGCAGAGGGGCCGGGTGAACTCTGTGCTGGGGGAGGGAGGAAGCGCTCCCATTGGGCTGCTGGGCAGAGGGGCCGGGTGAACTCTGTACTGGGGGGAGGGAGGAAGCACTCCCATTGGGCTACTGGGCAGAGGAGCTGGGTGAACTCTGTGCTGGGGGAGGGAGGAAGCGCTCCCATTGGACTGCTGGGCAGAGGAGCTGGGTGAACTCTGTGCTGGGGGAGGGAGGAAGCGCTCCCATTGGGCTGCTGGGCAGAGGAGCTGGGTGAACTCTGTGCTGGGGGAGGGAGGAAGCGCTCCCATTGGGCTGCTGGGCAGAGGGGCCGGGTGAACTCTGTGCTGGGGGGAGGGAGGAAGCGCTCCCATTGGGCTACTGGGCAGAGGAGCTGGGTGAACTCTGTGCTGGGGGAGGGAGGAAGCGCTCCCATTGGGCTGCTGGGCAGAGGGACCGGGTGAACTCTGTACTGGGGGGAGGGAGGAAGCACTCCCATTGGGCTACTGGGCAGAGGAGCTGGGTGAACTCTGTGCTGGGGGAGGGAGGAAGCGCTCCCATTGGACTGCTGGGCAGAGGAGCTGGGTGAACTCTGTGCTGGGGGAGGGAGGAAGCGCTCCCATTGGGCTGCTGGGCAGAGGAGCTGGGTGAACTCTGTGCTGGGGGAGGGAGGAAGCGCTCCCATTGGGCTGCTGGGCAGAGGGGCCGGGTGAACTCTGTGCTGGGGGGAGGGAGGAAGCGCTCCCATTGGGCTACTGGGCAGAGGAGCTGGGTGAACTCTGTGCTGGGGGAGGGAGGAAGCGCTCCCATTGGGCTGCTGGGCAGAGGGACCGGGTGAACTCTGTACTGGGGGGAGGGAGGAAGCACTCCCATTGGGCTACTGGGCAGAGGAGCTGGGTGAACTCTGTGCTGGGGGAGGGAGGAAGCGCTCCCATTGGGCTGCTGGGCAGAGGGGCCGGGTGAACTCTGTGCTGGGGGAGGGAGGAAGCGCTCCCATTGGGCTGCTGGGCAGAGGGGCCGGGTGAACTCTGTACTGGGGGGAGGGAGGAAGCACTCCCATTGGGCTACTGGGCAGAGGAGCTGGGTGAACTCTGTGCTGGGGGAGGGAGGAAGCGCTCCCATTGGACTGCTGGGCAGAGGAGCTGGGTGAACTCTGTGCTGGGGGAGGGAGGAAGCGCTCCCATTGGGCTGCTGGGCAGAGGAGCTGGGTGAACTCTGTGCTGGGGGAGGAAGCGCTCCCATTGGGCTGCTGGGCAGAGGGGCCGGGTGAACTCTGTGCTGGGGGAGGGAGGAAGCGCTCCCATTGGGCTACTGGGCAGAGGAGCTGGGTGAACTCTGTGCTGGGGGAGGGAGGAAGCGCTCCCATTGGGCTGCTGGGCAGAGGGACCGGGTGAACTCTGTACTGGGGGGAGGGAGGAAGCACTCCCATTGGGCTACTGGGCAGAGGAGCTGGGTGAACTCTGTGCTGGGGGAGGGAGGAAGCGCTCCCATTGGGCTGCTGGGCAGAGGGGCCGGGTGAACTCTGTGCTGGGGGAGGGAGGAAGCGCTCCCATTGGGCTGCTGGGCAGAGGGGCCGGGTGAACTCTGTACTGGGGGGAGGGAGGAAGCACTCCCATTGGGCTACTGGGCAGAGGAGCTGGGTGAACTCTGTGCTGGGGGAGGGAGGAAGCGCTCCCATTGGACTGCTGGGCAGAGGAGCTGGGTGAACACTGTGCTGGGGGAGGGAGGAAGCGCTCCCATTGGGCTGCTGGGCAGAGGAGCTGGGTGAACTCTGTGCTGGGGGAGGGAGGAAGCGCTCCCATTGGGCTGCTGGGCAGAGGGGCCGGGTGAACTCTGTACTGGGGGGAGGGAGGAAGCACTTCCATTGGGCTGCTGGGCAGAGGAGCTGGGTGAACTCTGTGCTGGGGGAGGGAGGAAGCGCTCCTAATGGGCTGCTGGGCAGAGGGACCGGGTGAACTCTGTACTGGGGGGAGGGAGGAAGCACTCCCATTGGGCTACTGGGCAGAGGAGCTGGGTGAACTCTGTGCTGGGGGAGGGAGGAAGCGCTCCCATTGGGCTGCTGGGCAGAGGAGCTGGGTGAACTCTGTGCTGGGGGAGGGAGGAAGCGCTCCCATTGGGCTGCTGGGCAGAGGGGCCGGGTGAACTCTGTACTGGGGGGAGGGAGGAAGCACTTCCATTGGGCTGCTGGGCAGAGGAGCTGGGTGAACTCTGTGCTGGGGGAGGGAGGAAGCGCTCCTAATGGGCTGCTGGGCAGAGGGACCGGGTGAACTCTGTACTGGGGGGAGGGAGGAAGCACTCCCATTGGACTGCTGGGCAGAGGAGCTGGGTGAACTCTGTGCTGAGTGAGGGAGGAAGCGCTCCCATTGGGCTGCTGGGCAGAGGAGCTGGGTGAACTCTGTGCTGGGGGAGGGAGGAAGCGCTCCCATTGGGCTGCTGGGCAGAGGGGCCGGGTGAACTCTGTGCTGGGGGGAGGGAGGAAGCGCTCCCATTGGGCTACTGTGCAGAGGAGATGGGTGAACTCTGTGCTGGGGGAGGGAGGAAGCGCTCCCATTGGGCTGCTGGGCAGAGGGACCGGGTGAACTCTGTACTGGGGGGAGGGAGGAAGCACTCCCATTGGGCTACTGGGCAGAGGAGCTGGGTGAACTCTGTGCTGGGGGAGGGAGGAAGCGCTCCCATTGGACTGCTGGGCAGAGGAGCTGGGTGAACTCTGTGCTGGGGGAGGGAGGAAGCGCTCCCATTGGGCTGCTGGGCAGAGGAGCTGGGTGAACTCTGTGCTGGGGGAGGGAGGAAGCGCTCCCATTGGGCTGCTGGGCAGAGGGGCCGGGTGAACTCTGTGCTGGGGGGAGGGAGGAAGCGCTCCCATTGGGCTACTGGGCAGAGGAGCTGGGTGAACTCTGTGCTGGGGGAGGGAGGAAGCGCTCCCATTGGGCTGCTGGGCAGAGGGACCGGGTGAACTCTGTACTGGGGGGAGGGAGGAAGCACTCCCATTGGGCTCCTGGGCAGAGGAGCTGGGTGAACTCTGTGCTGGGGGAGGGAGGAAGCGCTCCCATTGGGCTGCTGGGCAGAGGGGCCGGGTGAACTCTGTGCTGGGGGAGGGAGGAAGCGCTCCCATTGGGCTGCTGGGCAGAGGGGCCGGGTGAACTCTGTACTGGGGGGAGGGAGGGAGCACTCCCATTGGGCTACTGGGCAGAGGAGTTGGGTGAACTCTGTGCTGGGGGAGGGAGGAAGCGCTCCCATTGGACTGCTGGGCAGAGGAGCTGGGTGAACTCTGTGCTGGGGGAGGGAGGAAGCGCTCCCATTGGGCTGCTGGGCAGAGGAGCTGGGTGAACTCTGTGCTGGGGGAGGAAGCGCTCCCATTGGGCTGCTGGGCAGAGGGGCCGGGTGAACTCTGTGCTGGGGGGAGGGAGGAAGCGCTCCCATTGGGCTACTGGGCAGAGGAGCTGGGTGAACTCTGTGCTGGGGGAGGGAGGAAGCGCTCCCATTGGGCTACTGGGCAGAGGAGCTGGGTGAACTCTGTGCTGGGGGAGGGAGGAAGCGCTCCCATTGGGCTGCTGGGCAGAGGGGCCGGGTGAACTCTGTGCTGGGGGAGGGAGGAAGCGCTCCCATTGGGCTGCTGGGCAGAGGGGCCGGGTGAACTCTGTACTGGGGGGAGGGAGGAAGCACTCCCATTGGGCTACTGGGCAGAGGAGCTGGGTGAACTCTGTGCTGGGGGAGGGAGGAAGCACTCCCATTGGGCTGCTGGGCAGAGGGACTGGGTGAACTCTGTACTGGGGGGAGGGAGGAAGCACTCCCATTGGGCTACTGGGCAGAGGAGCTGGGTGAACTCTGTGCTGGGGGAGGGAGGAAGCGCTCCCATTGGGCTGCTGGGCAGAGGGGCCGGGTGAACTCTGTGCTGGGGGAGGGAGGAAGCGCTCCCATTGGGCTGCTGGGCAGAGGGGCCGGGTGAACTCTGTACTGGGGGGAGGGAGGAAGCACTCCCATTGGGCTACTGGGCAGAGGAGCTGGGTGAACTCTGTGCTGGGGGAGGGAGGAAGCGCTCCCATTGGACTGCTGGGCAGAGGAGCTGGGTGAACACTGTGCTGGGGGAGGGAGGAAGCGCTCCCATTGGGCTGCTGGGCAGAGGAGCTGGGTGAACTCTGTGCTGGGGGAGGGAGGAAGCGCTCCCATTGGGCTGCTGGGCAGAGGGGCCGGGTGAACTCTGTACTGGGGGGAGGGAGGAAGCACTTCCATTGGGCTGCTGGGCAGAGGAGCTGGGTGAACTCTGTGCTGGGGGAGGGAGGAAGCGCTCCTATTGGGCTGCTGGGCAGAGGAGCTGGGTGAACTCTGTGCTGGGGGAGGGAGGAAGCACTTCCATTGGGCTGCTGGCAGAGGGGCGGGGCAAACTTTATGCTGGGGCGACGGCGTGCATTCCGACAGAGTGGATTATGAGTGCCTCTTCTGTTATGCGTGCCATAGGTTTGCCACCACTGTCAAAGGCAAGGGACCTAAACAGGCTTTAGGTTGCTTTGGTGAGCACAACCAATCCTGACTGGTGGAGCTGCCCGTGGGAAAGGCGGCTTTCTTGCAGAAGCCATGGGGAATCTCACCGCGGCAGGGTCTCGACGAAGCAACGCCCCAACCAGCTTCTTCACTGCCAGGGGGGCCGTTTTGGGCAACGGCGGAAGCTCCCTCTCATGGTAGCTCCTGCTTTCCAGTGCCCGTCCCCCTCGGCCGTAGAAAGGGTTGCGGGCACCCAAGATCTCGTAGGCGATGGCCCCGACTGCCCAGGCATCTGTTTTGGTGTAATCTATCACAACTCCTGGACCTGGAGTAGCCGTGACAACCTGCAGAGTGAAAAGCCAGGGTGGATAAATATGTCATGTCTACCCATCTGTCCAGATACAGATATAACAAGGCCAATGTCACCCATGTTCAAAAGCCAGTCGTATCCAACTCTAGGGTTCAGTGCTCATCTCCATTTATAGCCAAAGAGCCAGCGCTGTCCGCAGATGTTTTTGTGGGCATGTGGCTGGTATGACTAGATGCTGGGGAGCATGGAATGCTGTTACCTTTCTGGTTGAACCAGTTACCAATTTATCTACTTGCAATTTCCTGCTTTTGAACTGCTATGTTGGCAGGAGCTGGGTTAGACAGAAGTTCACTCTTGTCACGCGGTACCCAGGAATCAAACTCCGACCTTCCAGTCAGCGAGTTCAGTGTCTTAACCACTTGAGCCACCGCAGTCTCAAGGTAAGCAAGAGATTTAAGGAGTGGTTTGACCAGTTCTCCCTCTCTTCAGTGGGTCCAGATCTAAATTATTCTATCCACCCCCAACACAATGAGTATATTTTTATTATCAATCTACTGTACTTTTACTTTGGGGACTTAGTGGTTAAGACGCTGAACTCGACGACTGGAAGGGCAGCAGTTTGAGCCCCAAGTGCTGCATGGTGGAGTGAGCTCCCGTCCTCTGTCCCAGCTCCTGCCAACCTAGCAGTTTGAAAGCAAGACATTGCAAGTAGATAAATAGGCACTGCTTCAGTTGTAAGGTTAACAGCATTCCGTGCACTCCAGTGTCTAGTCATGCCTGTCACATGTCCACGAAAACGTCTGCAGATGTGGACAGCCCTTCGGCTTTGAAACAGAGATGAGCACTGAACCCTAGTCAGATATGACTGGCTTTTGAGCAAAGGCGACCTTTTCCTTTACCGACTTTTACTCCTTTGTAGATGCAAACACAGTTTGTCTGCTCCGAACTTAATTCCCACAACAACCTTGTCAGGAATAAGCCTGGCTGGACTACCCACTCCATGCCTCATTAGCCTGAAGAAGTAGTCCTGAACTACGAAGGTTTGCGGAGTTTTGAACGTTTAAAGCAGGAGTTCTCAACCTTTTAAAGCCAGGGGCCGGGTCATGCTCTCTCAGACAGCTTCAGGGGCCGGACGGCCATTTTGCCCTTCCTCCACCACATGGCACTTCTGCCTTCCGGGTGTTCTTGGACCTCAATTCCCAGAAGCCCAAGTCTCTGCGAATCCACACGAATGGGTTTACCGGCACTCCATGCGTTCTCGGACCTCAATTCCCAGAAGCCCAAGTCTCTGTGAATCCACACGAATGGGTTTACCGGCACTCCATGCGTTCTCGGACCTCAATTCCCAGAAGCCCAAGTCTCTGTGAATCCACACGAATGGGTTTACCGGCACTCCATGCGTTCTTGGACCTCAATTCCCAAAAGCCCAAGTCTCTGTGAATCCGTACACTCCAAGCTGGTGGAGGCGGTGGGGGTGGCACATGAAATGGTGCTGTGGGCCGCATCCGGCCCGCAGGTCGAGAATCCCTGGTTTAAAGTGGCCTGGAAAAGGTATCATTTCTTTCCTGGGCTTGTAAGGTAGGTGAGAGGACACAAGCTGCCCAAAGGTCACTCAGTTTGCTTTCCTGGCAGAATTGGACATTTGAGCCTCTCTCGAGACACAGGACAAAAGTTCGGACCGCTTGACGACTCTGGCTAATAATTGACAATTATGACAGTAAGCCCGGAGGAATGTAACCCTTCCATTTCCGGCAGTGGCCTTGGGAAACCTCCCTGCCAGGATGGCCCTGAATGCAAAATGCAGGAAGACGTTCCCAGGTAAAGGTTTCCCTTGCTCGAAAGCCAGTCGTATCCGACTCTAGGGTGCAGTGCTCATCTCTGTTTCTAAGCCGAAGAGCCAGCGCTGTCTGCTTCTGCAGACGTTTCCGTGGTCATGTGGCAGGCATGACTAGACACCGGAGCGCAATCGGACCCATATATAAATATGGGTCCGATTGCTCACACCGCCGAGAAAGAGGAAGCCTTACCTCCGGGGCCATAAGGCAGCTGTTGCCTCCACGGTCCACGTACCAACTGGCGAAGGGCAGTTTCAGGCCGATCTTTTCGTCAGCCAAACAGCAGCCAAAATCGGTGATGACCAACCCTGGGCACCCAGCTAGACATAACAGGAAAAGGGGTCAGAATTAGATTCAATGCAGAGAGTTAGAAAGAGAGGCACGAGTTTGGCTGTTTGCTGCTATTTTATAATTTATCTAGTTCATTTATTATTTGTGTCTAGCAGTGGCTCAAGTGGCTAAGACGCTGACTGGGAAGCGGAAGGTCAGCAGTTCGATTCCCGAGTACAGCAGGACGGAATGAGCGCCCGTCTTTGTCCCAGCTCCTGCCAACCTAGCAGTTCGAAAGCAAGAAATTGCAAGCAGACAAATAGGGACCACTTCGGTGGGAAGGTAAACAGCGCTCCGTGTGCTCCGGTGTCTAGTCATGCCTGCCACATGACCATGGAAACGTCTGCAGAAGCAGACAGTGCTGGCTCTTTGGCTTAGGAACAGAGATGAGCACTGCACCCTAGAGTTGGATATGGCTGGCTTTCGAGCAAGGGAAACCTTTACCTAATTTTCTATTGTAAAAGGTTTTTTTTTAAATATCTTGTAAGCAGCCCCGAGTGGGAAAATATCTCAGATTGGGCTGGATATAAATGTGATAAATAAAATAGATCCCTCTTGCTTGAAAGCCAGTTGTTTTGTTTTGTTTAATTTTTAACTTCATTTATTTTAAAACTAATTACTATAACACAAACAAACCAAACGAAAAGAAATACAACATTTCAAACACACATAACTGTGACCACAATAATAATAAAACTAACTTAAAAATTCACAAGTTACTGTTAGCGTCTATAGACTCAGAAAGAAAAATAAAAACTGTAGTAAATAACCATTATTTCCAGTTGTATCTGACTTTAGTATCCAGTGCTCATCTGTTTACAGCCAAGGGCCGGTGCTGTCTGCATCCGCAGACGTTTCCGTGGCAGGCAGAACTAGACTTCAAAGCACACGAAATGCTGTTACCTTTCCTGCTGAAGCAGTACCTATTTATCTACTTGCAATTTCTTGCTTTCGAATGGCTAGGATGGCAGGAGCTGGGGCAGACAAAGGGAGCTCACTCCACCACACAGATTAGAGATCTGTACAGACCATGCTTTTGAACTCTGTGGTGCTGGAGAAGGCTCTCGAGAGTCCCCTGGACTGCAAGAGGATCAAATCAGTCCATCCTGAAGGAAATCGACCGACTGTTCCTTGGAAGGACAAATACTGAAGATGAAGCTCAAGTACTTTGGCCACCAAATGAGAAGGGAGGACTTACTGGAGAAGGCCCTGATGCTGGGGAAGATCGAAGGCAAAAGAAGAAGAGGGTGGCAGAGGATGAGGTGGCTAGATGGCATCGTTGACACAGTGGGCATAGATCTGGGCAGGCTCTGGAGGAAGACGGATGACAGAGGAGCCTGGTGTGCTATGGTAGTATCAGTGATGGCGAGCCTTGGCACTCCAGGTGTTCTTGGACATCAATTCCCAGAAGCCCTGATCAGCAGGAATTCTGACTTGTGCTTCTGGGAACTGAAGTCCAAGAACACCTGGAGTGCCAAGGTTCACCATCATGGGCCTATAGGGTCACAAAGGGTCGGACTTGACTGTGCGGCTCAACAACAACAGACTATGCTGCTTAAGAAAGGCTCAGATCATTACGGGCAGGTGGGGCTGGTGGGAAGGTAAATGTTTTGGGCGTGAAAGGAGTCAAAATCACGACCGGGGAAAGGATTGGTTTGAGCACTTCCCAACATACCTGTCAACCTTCCCGGATTTCCCGATTTACGGCGCCGATTTGCGCCATTTCCCGCCCCGCGCTGTCAAAACCCTGGAATTTGGCAGCGGGGGCGAGGAGGTACTGCGCAGCCCTTCTGCACAGGTCGCATTCTACGCATGTATAGAAGGGTTTTGCGCTTGCGTAGAACCCTTTTACGCATGCATAGAAGGCTATGCAAGCGTAGAAGGGGGCTACGCAAGCGTAAAGCCCTTCTATGCATGCGTAGAACACGACTTGCACAGAACCGATCTGCACAGGTCCCGGATTCGTCGGAGCCGCGGTTGACAGGTATGCTTCCCAAAACCACCCAGGACTTCTCAATTACCCAAGTGACATGAAAAGCTTAAGAAGGAAAATACAGTGGTACCTCGTGCAACGATTTTAATCCGTTCCATGGGGCTTGTTGTTGTACGAAACAATTGCTATCCAATACATGCATCATATAGCGATTTTCCCTATGGGATGCATCGTACGACAATTTTTTTTTGCTAAGCGGTTTTTCCCATCGAAAAATTGCTGTATGATTTTTTTCCATAGGGAAAATGATAATGCGGGATGCCATTTCCCTCCAAAAACCTAATTGTTATGTGATTTTGTGGCTATACGGGGCGATTGTTGTATGAGGTTCCACTGGACTTGCCTTCTGATTCACTATATACAAGTACAGTGGTACCTCGCTTAAAGAGCATGTGTTCCATAGGATTGCTCTTTAAACGAGTTTGCTCTTTAAGCGAAACACCATTGTGTTTTACTGTACAGTATGTCATCCTGTTTTCTTTCTGATCCAACTACGTCTTGCCCACTTCTGCAAATCTGTACCAAGACTGCTTATAACTTGAGGCTCGCTGCTGCCCGGCTCCTCAAACCACCTACCAGAATCAAAATCCACAAGGATGTTGTCGGTCTTCAAATCCCTGTGAGCCACTCCGTGACGGACGAGGTGGTCCACCCCTTCAAGCAGCTGCAGAATCATCATGGTGGCCACGCGAGGGGCTGGGGTCGTCTGGGAGAGATACTGGCGCAGGGTGCTTGGGTAACTGGAAGGGATAAGCAAACTCCTCTCAAAGGTCCCTGTAGCCGAGTGGTTCCCAATGTGCGGCCCAGGGCCCACAGGGGGGCTTCAATTACTAGAAGCCTAAGTCAGTCCATTGGCTGATCAGCTTTGGGGAATTGACTGAGTCTTCTGGGAATTGAAGTCCAAAAACCAAAGGTTGGCAAACACTGACTCTAGATCTGCGGTTCTCAATGTGGGGCGCACACCCCACAGGGGGGCTTCAATTCCCAGAAGTCTAAGACAGTACACTGGCTGATCAGTGCTTTGGGGAATTGACTGAGGCTTCTGGGAATTGAAGTCCAAAAACCAAAGGTTGGCAAACACTGACTCTAGATCTGCGGTTCTCAATGTGGGGCGCACACCCCACAGGGGGGCTTCAATTACCAGAAGTCTAAGTCAGTACACTGGCTGATCAGTGCTTTGGGGAATTGACTGAGGCTTCTGGGAATTGAAGTCCAAAAACCAAAGGTTGGCAAACACTGACTCTAGATCTGCGGTTCTCAATGTGGGGCGCACACCCCACAGGGGGGCTTCAATTACCAGAAGTCTAAGTCAGTACACTGGCTGATCAGTGGTTTGGGGAATTGACTGAGGCTTCTGGGAATTGAAGTCCAAAAATGCCCAAAGATTGGGAAACAATCCAATTGTTTCCAATCCTTTGGTTCTTAGACTTCACTTCCCAGAAGTCTACGTCAGGGATTCTCAACATGCGGCCCATGACACCAATTCATGTGGGCCCCCCATTGCCTCCACTACATCAGGAAGTGCCGTGTGGTGGAGGAAGGGCAAAATGGCCATCTGGTCCCCAAAACTGTCTGAGGGAGCGTGACCCGGCCCCCAGCTTTCAAAGGTTGAGAACTCCTGGTCTAAGTCAATGCCCCAGAGCACTGAATGACCGGAACTTCTGTGACATCAGAGCAGCCCTACCCATCACCACAACTCTGGTGCCCTGCAAGACCTTCTAGGACAGTGGTTCCCACGCCCCACAGGGGGGCTTCAATCCCCAGAAGACTAAGTCACCAATGCTTTGGAGAATTGACTTAGGCTTCTGGGAATTGATATCCAAAAACCAAAGACTGGACAACACTACTTTAGCCCCAAGGCAGGGAATGCCTGTGGTGTTTTTTTTTCTGTGCGAGGTACCACTTCTCACATCTCCAAAGCCTCTGAAATTTATTTATTATTTAGATTTGCATAGCCTCAGGTTCTCCTCATGTTTTCTACAAGAAAGAAAAGGTAGCAAACAGAGACTCTCTGGAAACAACCAGGAGAACAACACACAGACTTTTCACTTTGATTTAGTCCCCAAACTACCATTGCAAAAACTATGTATGTCTAGTAAAGGCCAAGGTCTCCCCTGCTCAAAAGCCAGTTGTAACCCACTCTAGGGTGCGGTGCTCATCTGTTTACAGTCAAAGACATAGCATTGTCTGCATCTGCATACTTTTCCATGGTCATGTGGCAGGCATGACTAGACTAGCACATGGAACGCTGTTACCTTTCTGACCGAGGTGGTACCTATTTATCTATGTACTTGCAATTTCTTATGAGCTGCAACGTTGGCAGTCGCTGGAACGGATGATGGGAGCTCACTCTGTAGCGCAACACTCGAGTCTTGAACTGCGAGTTCAGCATCTTAACCACTAAGCCAGGGGTCGACAACCTTTTAAAGTCGGGGGCCGGGTCACGCTCCCACAGACATTTGAGGGAGACAGACTGGTGGTCCCCCCTGCTGTAAATACTGCCATAAAACACATCCACGATGCGTTTACAGCTGTTTCCCCTGCTTCTGGCAGCGGTGGGAATGAGGGCGGCAGGCCAGACGATTTAGTGCCATGGGCCAGATCCGGTCCATGGGCTACTGACCTGACCCCTGCACTAAGCTTAGACTTGTCTATACGATGTAAATTCCACTGTGTTCAATAGGGAAATGGGTGGTTTTGGATTCTTACAAATCTGAGCCTCCAGAATTCACCTTCTCTTGCTATAGGATGCTAAAAGTTACTGACGGGTGGATTGATCCATTCTAGGCACACTAAAAGCTGTTCTTGCCAGCTATGTGTGAGATTTGGTCAGAAGCCATGAGGACTAGAAACCTGATGTGCTTGCAGAGTCGGCAGGCTATGAATCTACCTGTCCTCTCTGGACTTACTTCTTCATCACCAGGAAGAGGGTGCGGCTGTGTCCAATTCCAGAGGGATTCAGGGTGGAAGGCAGAACATCTGGATAGTCGACCGTTGCCCCCGGGAGCAGGGGCACATCAGAGGTGAATGCCCGGATCACCTGGACTATATTTGGGTGGGGTTTGAGTCTCTTCTTCCCAAAGAGGGGTTTTCTAGGGCAGAGAGAGAGAGAGAGAGAGAGAGAGAGAGAACATTTCCATTATAGCTGCTCCATCCTGGCTGATACAGCTTTTCCTTGCAAAGGGCATCCAACCATTTTAACCATGCATGTTCACATAACAACCTTGTGCGGTAGGCCAGGATGGTTTCAGGAAGAGCAATGGAGGCAAAGAATCGGGAGTTTGCCAAAGCCAAACTTTGAGCCAAGGTAGTGGCAGCAGTACTGAACCACAAGTCAGCACTCCTTTGGAAAAAAAACCATTGCTACTTCTGCCTTCTCATGTGTTTTAATTTAATGGAGTTTGAGTTTAAACTTCATTTGCCAACCCACTAGGGCCACACGAACGTGTTTGCTGCAATTCATCTGGCCCGCGCCGCCCTAGTCGCTCCTGGAAGCAGAAGTAAAACGCACCCATACGGGTGCGTGTGGATTCACGGGGGCTTGGGCCTCTGGGGATTTAAGTCCAAGAACATGTGGAGTGCCAAGGTTCACCATCACAGCAGTAGGCCAGGGGTTCTCAACCGTTTCAAGCCACGGGCTGGACCATGCCCCCTCAAACAGCTGAGCGGGCCAGTCTGGTGGTTCCTCTGCTGTAAACACTGCTGCAAAAATGCGTCTGCGGCGGTCATAAACAGCCCATTCCACCGGCGGCACCAGCCACATGAAATGGTACTATGGGCCTGGCCATAGGTTGAGAACCTCTGCATTAGGCAAGCGAAAACTTCTTTCAACCTATTTTATTTACACTTGCCAAGATGAAAAGCCATGCGTTATTTTGAAGCGGAGAGATTCTCACTGTGGATAACTGGAGAAGGTTTGGGTAAAGGTAAAAGTCGCCCTTGCTCAAAAGCCAGTCGTATCTGATTCTAGGATTTGGTGCTCATATTCGTTTACAGCCAAAGAGCCAGCCCTGCCTGTGTCTGCAGATGTTTCTGTGGACATGTGGCAGGCATGCCTAGATGCAGGAGCATACAGAATATTGTTACCTTTCCCACCGATGTGGTACCTATTTATCAACATGCAATTTCTGGCTTTCGAACTGAAGAAATGGTTAATAAAGGTAAAAGTCACCCTGGCTCGAATTCCAGTTGTATCTGACTCTAGGTTTCAGTGCTCATCTCTATAGCCAAAGAGCCAGTGCTGTCTGCATCTGCAGACATTGCCATGGACATGTGGCAGGCATGACTAGACACCAGAGTGTATGGAACACTGTTTACCTCCCCACCAAAGTGATCCCTATTTATCTACTTGCAATTTCTTGCTTTCGAACTGCTAGGCTGGCAGGAGCTGGGACAGAGACGGAAGCTCACTCTGTCATGCAGCACTTGGGTCACAAACTGCTGAACTGCCAACCTTCCAGACACCAAGTTCAGCATCTTAACCACTAAGCCATGGATGCAAAATATCCAGGTTGACTCAGCCTTCCATCCTTCTGAGGTTGGTAAAGTGAATACCCAGCATGGTGGGTGCAAAATGTTAGTTATCTTGTGAACCACCCAGAGAGAGCACAAGCACTGTGGGACACTATGTAAGTGTAATTGATTTTGTTATTTGGAGTGGACACACAAACTCAACTGACCCTAATTTATTTAATAACAATTATTTGTGATTTGCTTGGTACCAGTGCTTTTTGTGTGGGGTGGGGAGAAAATCCCCAAAGTCAAACTACTGTAATAACATAAACGCCAAGAGTTAGGAAATCATACCTGGGGCAGGTGATTGCTCCGAATTCTCCAGGGAAGGCAGAGACACTGGCCGGAACCAGCTCCTGGGACATGGCGTGGAGGATGCCTTCGCTTGACGAACCAGCCTGGAAGAATGATTACATAGTTCATTCTTATGAAGTGAACATTAAAACCTGGATAAAGACTATCTAAGGAACAGCGGTGGCTTAGTGGTTAAGACGCTGACCTTGACACCCGGAAGGTCAGCAGGTCAGCTGCACGACAGAGTGGACTCCCGCCATTTGTCCCAGCTCCTGCCAACCTAGCAGTTCGAAAGCAAGAAATTGCAAGTAGATAAATAGGCACTGCTTCGGTGGGAAAGGTAACAGCATTCCTTGCACTCTGGTGTCCAATCATGATCGCAACATGAAAACGTTTGCAGGCCCAGACAGCATTGGCTCTTGGGCTATAAACAGAGATGAGCACTGCACCCATGGGTCGGATACGACTGGCTTTCAAGCAAGGGAGGCCTTTAGTAAACTAAAGACTATCTGAAAATAGAGGTGAGACCAAGCCTGATGTCGTACCAATATGACAGGTTGCTTGCCTGTAACTGTTGTTCTTTGTGGTCCTCTGTGAATCCACACAAATGGGTTTACTGCACGTACGTGCAGTAAACCCATTCGTGTGGATTCACAGAGGACCACAAGGAAGAACCTGATAGAGCATAGGGGCAGAAATAGATATTATAGACAGCCCATAATTAGAACATTGATATAAGAACATAACATAAGAACAGCCTTGCTGGAACAGGCCACAGCCCATCCAGTCCAGCATTCTGTCTCACACAGTGGCTCACCATTTCCTTCAGGGTATTCCCAAGCAGATGCCTTCACCTGCTTAGGATTCCCTGGAAATGATATTGAGAGATATCCTGCCTATCTCTCCAACCCCGAGGTTGTCCTTAAGTATCCATAATTATAGCCATTGATACTCTTCTCCTCCATGAACTTGTCTAATCCTTTCTTAAAGCTGTCAAGACTGACAGCTGTCACCACTTCTTCTGGCAGGGAGTTCCATAGACCAGTAATCCTCTGGGTGAAAAAGTACTTTCTCTTATTTGTTTGAGAACTAGTACCCAAAAGTTTCATGGAGTGTCCCCTAGTTCTAGTGTTGTGCGATAGGGAAAACAGTTTTTCCTTCTCTACTTTGTCCACACCGTGCATGATTTTATAAACTTCAATCAGGTCACCTCTTAGACATCGTCGTTCAAGAGTGAAAAGGCCCAACCATTGCAGCCTCAGATGCTAAGGAAGGTGTTCCAGTCCCCTAATCAATCTGGTTGCCCTCCTCTGTACTTTCTCCAGCTCCATAATATCCTTCTGGAGGGATGGCGACCAGAACTGTACACAGTATTCCAGATGGGGCCTCACCATAGATTTATAAAGAGGCAAAATGACACTTGCTGACTTATTTTCTATACCCTTCCTAATGATCCCTAACATTGAGTTTGCTTTTTTCACTGCTGAGGCACACTGGGTTGACACCTTCATTGAGCTGTCCACCAGGACACCAAGGTCCCTTTCCTGGTTTGTCGCAGAGAGTTCAGACCCCATCAGTTTATAAATGTAATTGGGGTTTTTTGCCCCAACATGCATCACTCTGCACTTACTAATGTTGAAACTCATTTGCCACTGTTTTGCCCACTGTCGAGAGATCCCTCTGGAGCTCCTCACAATCACAGTTTTCACTACCCTGTATAATTTAGTGTCGTCAGCAAATTTGGCTACCTTGCTTTTTACTCCTACCTCTAGATCATTTATGACGAGGTTGAAAAGCAGAGGTCCTAGTACTGAACCTTGGGGGACCCCACTCTTTACTTCCCCCCACTTGGAGAAGTGTCCATTTAGTGCTACCCACTGTTTCCTGTCCCTTAGCCAGTTGCTGATCCAGGACAAGACCTGTCCCTTTATTCCATGACTGGTAAGTTTATTCAAGAGCCTTTGGTGTGGGACCTTGTCAAAAGCCTTCTGAAAGTCCAGATAAACAATGTCAACTGGATCCCCCTTATCCACATGCTTGTTGACACTCTCAAATATATTTAACAAGGATTGTTATACTGTATTTAAAATGTGTTATATTTAACAAGAATATAGCAATCGCACTTCTATACCATCCCATAGCGCTTAGTGCACTCTCTGGGCGGTTCACAAGTTAATGAGCATTTTGCCCTCAACATGCTGGGTACTCAATTTTACCACCCTCGGAAGGATGGAAGGCCGAGTCAACCTTGAATCCTGGTCAGGATCGGATTCAGTGTTTGCCGTGCAGCAATTTTAACCCATGCGCTACCAGGGCTCTTAATATTCCCCCCTTCCCTTTAAAAAGTAATTATGAATTAAACATTTTGCTCCATTTTCCTGGGAAGATCTGACCCTCACCGAGATGTTCCACATCATTTTGATGGCCAAAGGGTAGCCAGCCCTCCAGCTGGCAGCTTGGCAAGGTTGGTCGTGGGCTGAAGGCCAGATGTGCGAGCTCTGCTCAGGATTAGACTCTCCGTCTGCTTCTGGCTCCCAGCTCCGTTTGCAACTAGTGGCAAAGGATGTGGCGGCTTCATAGACAGCCGCGCTGCAGCCCTTGCCGACGGACTGGCCGATGAAGTACTCTTCGAGTTTGAAACCTTGCTGGCGGGCTAAGCCTAGGTGTTCCTTTGGCGGCTTGTTCCTCTGGATGAAGACGGTCTGGAGGGAGCGGAGGGAAGAGAGGGGAGAAATACAAGTGACAATTTATTTATTTAGACTTGTTTAGCGACCCCGAGCGGCTTACAACACAAGAAACACCCCCAACATAACACACTCCGGCAACCCATACACATAGATAAAACATCATAAAAACTCTAAAATAACAATATTGCATTGGCCTTTCTTTGGCAGCTCTGGAGGGAAAGTTTCGACGGATACCTATGCAGGAGAAACTGAGACTGAAGAAGCTGAAGCCATAACAGTGATGGCGAACCTTGGCACTCCAGGCGTTCTTGGACTTCAATTCCCAGAAGCCCTAACCAGCAGGTGTGCTGACTTGGGCTTCCTGGAATTGAAGTCCAAGAACACCTGGAGTGCCAAAGTTCACCATCACGGCACACAGAACATTTTTAATGCATCTGTCCTACTATCAGAGATAAACTCATATCGCCACTTCTCTGCAAATATCCTGGTCGATCGAACAGCACTTACACTCACTGACTACAATCAGATGGAAGTCCTGCTTTTACTCGTAATTATGAGTAAATTATAATTATAATACTGCCAAATTTTGTACTACAGCAATCAGGATTAGAAGAACAATTCTGGTAGCCCCCACACCCACCCCATCTCAGTGGCACAAACCGTGAATGCAGTTAGGTAAAGTTAAATGTCTCCCTTGCTCGAAAACCAGTCATATCCGACTCTAGGGTTCAGTGCTCATCTCCATTACAAACACCACTCCCCCCCCCTTGAACTACAGGTTCCAGAACACACACACCCCTAGTTTACAGCTGTCTGCCTTTACAGATGTTTCTGTGGCCAAAGAGCCAGCTCTGTCTGCACCTGCAGACGTTTCCGTGCTCATGCGGCAAGCATGCCTAGAGACACCGGAGTGCACAGAATGCCGAAGTGGTACCTATTTATCTACTTGAAATTTCTTGCTTTCCAACGGCTAGGTTGGCAGGAGCTGGGGGCAGAGACAGGAGCTCACTCCGTCATGCAGCACTCGGGTCTCGAACTGCTGACGTGCCGACCTTCCAGTCATCAAGCTGTCTTAACCACTAAGCCACTGCAGGGGTTGCAAGTAGACAAATAGGTACTGCATTCAGCCGTAACTGCATTTGGAGTGCTCAGATGACTAGTCATGCCTGCTAGGTGACCACAGAAACATCTGTAAAGGCAGACAACTGTAAACTAGGGGTGTGTGTATTCTGGAACCTGTAGTTCAAGGGCAAAAAAGTGGTGTTTGTAACGGAAATCAATTGCTACAAGTGCTTTAAATGCTATTTTTCCTGTGGTTGTTTATATACTGCAGTGGCTCAAATGGCTAAGACGCTGACTGGGAAGCGGAAGGTCAGCAGTTCGATTCCCGAGTACTGCAGGACGGAAATGAGCTCCCGTTTTTGTCCCAGCTCCTGCCAACCTAGCAGTTCGAAAGCAAGAAATTGCAAATAGATCAATATAGGGACCACTTCGGTGGGAAGGTAACAGCGTTCCGTGCGCTCTGGTGTCTAGTCATGCCTGCCACATGACCACGGAAACGTCTGCAGAAGCAAACAGCGTTTGGCTCGAGAAACAGAGATGAGTACTGCACCCTAGAGTCGGATACGACTGGCTTTCGAGCAAGGGAAACCTTTACCTTTACTGTTTATATACACAAACAGAAGCGACGCCCTCCCCGCCCACCCAGGCCTTCCCGTCGCCATGGCAACGCGGCCTAGTCCGCCCCCCCCTCCCACCTGGATTTCCTTGCAGGCCTCGGCCGCCCGCCTCTGCTCGGCCAGTGCCGGCTCCACCAGCGCCAGGCCGAGGCTGAAGGCCAAGCCGAGGCGGCGGGGGCCGGCGCCCGAGAGCCGCGCGGCCACCTGGCGGAACGGGAGCAGGGCCGGCGCGGGCGGGCCTCCCCTCAGGCCTAGCCGAGCCGCGGCCTCGCGTAGGAAGCTTGGCCGGGCCGGCTGCGTGGGTGGCGGCGGGCGGAGGAGGAAGGAAGAGGCGGGCGGCGCCGGCGGCCTTCCCCCGAGCCATCGCCACAGCAGGCCTCGGCCCAGCCGAGCTCCCCGGCCCAGCGCCTGCCGCAGCGCCATGGCCTCGCTTCTTCGGGAAGGCCGCGCGGCAGTCGGCGCCGGCCCGGCGGTCGGGGACTGTGACGCCGCGGAGGCGGTGCTGTGACGACTAGGCCCGGCCCGCTCCCTTCTCCTCCCTAGCTATGCCCGATTATGAGTCCCGTCCCTGTCTGCCTACGCTGGAGAGGAAGCAAGAGTGGCCCCGAGCATGTACAGAGTACACTAGCACTGGCATAACCAAAGGACAAAAACGATGCAGCAGCACTGCTATGTTTTCAATTTTATTTTTTGGGAATAGCAGCCGCGTTAGTTTGTGTTTCAAGCATATCAGAAAGAAAGAAACCGCTGCAGCACTTTAAAGGCTAACTAGTTTTGAACTGCCAACCTAGCAGTTTTGAAAGCAAGAAATTGCAAGTAGATCAATAGGGACCACTCCGGTGGGAAAGGTAACAGCGTTCCATGCCCTTCGGTGCCTAGTTGTGCCTGCCACATGACCATGGAAAAGTGCAGAAGCAGACAGCGCTGGCTCTTCGGCTTTGAAACAGAGATGAGCACTGAACCCTAGAGTCAGATACGACTGGCTTTCGAGCAAGGGAAACCTTTACCTTTACTAGTTTTGTTTATGGGACTGCAGTGGCTCAAGTGGCTAAGAGGCTGACTGGGAGGCGGAAGGTCAGCAGTTCGATTCCCCGAGTACTGCAGGACGGAATGAGCTCCCGTCTTTGTCCCAGCTCCTGTCAACCTAGCAGTTTTGAAAGCAAGAAATTGCAAGTGGATAAATAGGGACCACTTCGGTGGGAAGGTAAACAGCGTTCCGTGCGCTTCGGTGTCTAGTCGTGCCTGCCACATGACCACAGAAACGTCTGCAGCAGCAGACAGCGCTGGCTCTTCAGCTTTGAGACAGAGATGAGCGCTGCACCCTAGAGTTGGATACGACTGGCTTTCGAGCAAGGGAAACCTTTACCTTTTCTAGTTTTGATTATGTTAAATAGAGTAATTACAAAATAAGATATTTGTATAAAAACGACTAGAATAACTGAACAAAGTATGAGAAAGCGTATTATGTATAATAAATTTTGATAAGTTTTGACATGTAACATGAACATGTTGAGATGATATTGTTTGTATGTAATTTGTTTCTTGGAGAATATATTTGTATTTTTCCCTTTTCCCCCCTGCATTATTACTTTATTTTTCTGATTTATTTGTAGTTTCTGTACTCTTTGTATTTTTTTTGTACTTTTGGAAATTCAATAAAAAATATTTTTTTTTTAAAAAAAAAGACTTAACTGCTCTATTTTTAATGTGTGCTTTCATGGATCAAGTCCACTTCATTACATTGGGTGAAATAGCAAGGCATGGGCTTATATACACACCAGATACAAAGTCACAGAGCTGTGGGCTGGATGCAGCCTGTGGCACCTTTTCATGTGGCCCACCACCACCTCCATCCACCACACCAAGCATCTGTGGTAACATCTTCTAGATCAGGGATTCTCAACCTGTGGCCAGATGTGGCCCATGGCACCATTTCATGTGCCCCCCCCCTTGCCTCCACCACACCTGGAAGTGCCATGTGGTGGAGGAAGGGCAAAATAGCCATCCAGCCCCCGAAGCTGTCTGAGGGAGCGTGACCTGGCCCCCAGCTTTAAAAGGTTGAGAACTCCTGTTTTAAAGACGAACTGCTGTATATATATTAATAAAAAATTTGTTGGGAATTATCACATATAAACATTTTAGCATCAAATATATTCAATACGCTAACATTTCATATCTCCTCCCCCTCCCTATTGACTTCCAACAACTACTTATGCACTTATTTTAGTCATTATAGCGTTTTCTGGTTATTCCGTTGCCATCATCTAAAGCCAATCAGTTTTAAATACTGCGGTACATTTCTTTTGGTGATCCTCCATATAATGCTTATTTACAACGTCCACCAACTTCTGCCACATCTGAAAAAAAGGAATCATCTTGATCTCATAACTTCATTGTCATTTTATCCATCTCGGCCAAGCCCCACAGTTTCAAAAGCCAATCGGGCGCATCTGGTAGAGTGTCCATTTTCCAATATTGTGCATAAGTCAAGACGACCTGCTGTGACCATATGCCAAATAAGTCTTTGCTCAATGATTGGTGATGTTTCTAAACTGCTAAAAAAAAATTAATGTGCGCTTTCATGGGTACCACTTAGGCATGTTTTATAATTGATCTTGTTGCTAAAGTCTCTTTTTCCTTCGAAACCTCTCTGGCTCTTATGTTTAAAGAAATTTAAAAACTGATCACTTTTTTGAGAGTTTTCTGGTGACACAGCCAAGATGTTTTGGCACAGGAGACAATTCATTGTGTTGAGTACAAAGCATATCCATCCCGCCTTATGTGCCAAACATGGAGGCTTGCAACAAACCATAAGCAAAAAACCACGGACGTGAGATTGTTTTATTTTTGCAAATTGCACTCTTCCAAAGCCGAGATGTAATTTGAGGTCCTTCTCTCGCCAGTTGCAAAAATTAACCTCAAAGAACAGCCGTCTATATTCGGGAAGGCAGCTATTTTAGCCGTTTACATTTCTTTTCCCACCTTATGTTGCCAGTGCCAAACACGGAGAACACATAAATGAAAGTGGGTCACCACGGAAACAAGATGTGGAAGGAAGGCTGCTGGAGTGACTGGAAGGGATAAAATCAGGAATGAGGTTATAAGGGAAAGGATTGGAATAGAACCAATCTTGCACTACATCCAAAGACAAGAAATAAAGTGGCTTTGCCCATTTGGAGAGAATGTCTTGGATACCTTACAATGTCTTCCATACCTTACAAGGCATATGTGGAAAGAGAAGAAGGAAAGACCACAGAGCAGAGCCAGAGGAAATTGGAGACATAACATCAAAGAAATATTACAAAAACACTGCTACGGTAATGGAGTAGACCGTACAGCCAGCAACTCAACAGTGAGTATTGGGCGGCGGTAAATAACCGGACTCCCTAAAGGGGCCAATGGCTATGGGTGGATGAGCCCCTTTAGGTGGGGTGATGATGGCCCCCTCAGTGGAGGAAATGCCACTGGACACCATCACATTGGGCCCAACAACGGCAAAATGAGCACAGGAGGAGCCGCTTCTGATTCCCAACGGTCGTGGAGGTGGAAGAGGCCATGCCAGATGAAGTAGCTGTGAAGGCGCACCTTGTTGATATCCTCAAGGCTGCGGCAGTCCATTGCAGTCCCGGCGTTAAATCCTGCATGTCTCGTTTCGTACGTGCCATAGGAGATGGCTCCGTGCTCACACTGTGTCGGTCACTTCATGGCAAGCTGGGATCCACCTTAAACAAATTCACACCAATGGCACTTTTCCTGAAATCCAGGGAAAATGTATACTTGGATATGAGTAGCAGACGATGACGAGGGACAGGCGCATGCTGGTATATCGGGCAATCGGGCAACTGTTGCCACCCACAAAACCTCTTTGGTTTTAGTTATGTCAGCCTTCCCTGTTGCATAAGAGGATCAAAACACTGTAATTTGCATTTCATTTTGATTGGAAGATAGCAATGGAATTAGTGCTCATGGAAAAATGTTCAGTTCTGTTGTGACATGTGCAGCAGCATGTAACAAACAGCCCTTATTTAGTAAAAAAATAAAACTCATTATGTTGTCCTTACTAGACTTAGTGCCTAAGACGAATGCTACTCTTGGAGATAGTAGACACTGCCACATTTTCTGCTCAGGTAAGAAACAGAAACTCCGCAAATTAGAATAAGAGTTACAAGGAGGAGGTTGAAAATTCAACAGCAAGATTTAATCCAGGAGTTCTCAACCTTTTTAAAGCCAGGGGCCGGATCACGCTCCCTCAGACAGCTTTGGGGGCCGGATGGCCATTTTGCCCTTCCTCCACCACATGGCACTTCTTGGTGTGGTGGAGGTGGTGGTGGTGGGGGCCACATGAAATGGTGTCGTGGGCTGCATCGGCCCGCAGGTTGCAGGTTGAGAATCCTTGATTTAATCATTTGTCTCTCCCAGTTCTCATGTTATTTGGCTTGGGTGATTTCCCAAATTCTCTTTTTGAGCCTTCCAGGCCCCCAACCTATGCTCTCTTTTAACTTTCCACACCTGCATTCTCATTCAAAATGAGAACATCTCTAAAATTAATCCTGGATTCAATGCATTCAATTCATTTTGCACCCCACCTACTATTCATGATACACCTCATTGTATTGATTAAATCTTGCCCCATAGCAAAGCAGGATCAGAATAAATAGGATTGCATCAGGAATCGGCAGTTTTTGTGTCATATTTTACTGCTCACTGTGCTCACATTTAACTCACAGATAAAATATTGATACATTTGTGTAAAGGGATTTTTGTGTGCATACTGATGTTACCCAAGAGGCTTTGGAAAAGAATAAAGGTGCAAAATTGACTCTTCCGTTTCTGTCAGAAAAGCAACCAACATGTTGGCTAACGGAAATTTCTTTATCTTTCATATTTGGACTGGAAGTCACTTCAACTAGAACAAGGGTTTGCAAAGGTTGGCCATCCCCGGTCTACTCCATAGGTCTTCAAACATGGCTCTTTGGGTGTTCTTGGACTTCAATGCCCAGAAGCCCAAAGTCAGCACACATTAAAGTACAAACAGGGAACACTGTTAGACTATATTCAGTTCATCAAAGAAAACATACTTAACTTTAACATACAGAATGTCACAGCCAATGATTCAAAGCAGGGGTTCTCTACTGATGGCCTGTGCGCTGGATCCGACCCATGGCACCATTTCATGTGGCCCATTTCCCTTGTTCCTGCTACTGCTGCCGCCACCGGAAGTACTGTAAATGCATTCGCAGCTGTCGTAAATGCATTTTACAGCAGCATTTACGGCAGGAGGAACCACCAGTCCGGCCCGTCAGCTGTCTGAGGCACACCTGTCAAGTTTGGGATTTGGAAATAAGGGAAATTTCCTGGCAAATACGGGATACTTGACAGCTATGCTTTCCCTGTGCTGCCCTCCAATGGCGGCAATAGGGCATTGCAGTCTAATTAATAAGGGATGACGGTGGGAAAGAGGGTAAAATAAGGGGTTTTCCCGGCCAATAAGGGATACTTGACAGCTATGCTTATCCTGCGCTGCCCTCCAATGGTGGCAATAGGGCATTGCAGTCTAATTAATAAGGGATGACGGCGGGAAAGAGGGTAAAATAAGGGGTTTTCCCGGCCAATAAGGGATACTTGACAGCTATGCTTATCCTGCGCTGCCCTCCAATGGTGGCAATAGGGCATTACAGTCTAATTAATAAGGGATGACGGTGGGAAAGAGGGTAAAATAAGGGGTTTTTCCGGCCAATACGGGATACTTGACAGCTATGCTTATCCTGCGCTGCCCTCCAATGGTGGCAATAGGGCATTGCAGTCTAATTAATAAGGGATGACGGCGGGAAAGAGGGTAAAATAAGGGGTTTTCCCGGCCAATAAGGGATACTTGACAGCTATGCTTATCCTGCGCTGCCCTCCAATGGCGGCAATAGGGCATTGCAGTCTAATTAATAAGGGATGACGGTGGGAAAGAGGGTAAAATAAGGGGTTTTCCCGGCCAATAAGGGATACTTGACAGCTATGCATATCCTGTGCTGCCCTCCAATGGCGGCAATAGGGCATTGCAATCTAATTAATAAGGGATGACAGTGGGAAAGAGGCTAAAATAAGGGGTTTCCCTGGCCAAAAAGGCATACTTGACAGCTATGGTCTGAGGGGGCATGATCTGGCCCATGACGCGCAAAGGTTGAGAACCCCTGGTTCAGAGTACAACTTAATGCAGTGAGATGAAGAATGTGTTGGCTATAAAACCTGGCAGGCTGGTTTTGGATGCAGCACAACATTGCGGGGTTATTTATTTATCAGTTAAATTAATATACCACCCATCTGGGATATTTATTTCCAACTCTGGAGAGCTGCCAAATCCTGGGTGGGGATGACCGTGAAAGCATCGGCCCTGTGGTAAGTCAAGAACGATAGGAAAACACATTTTAGATGTTGCAAGACTTGTTTTTATTATAAACAGACTAACATGGCTAGAATTGAAACAAAGGGCATCTGTAAAAAAAAAAAACTGTTTCTTGAAGCCCTTCAAACCAGAAGACCGTCCTCCACAATACGGCCCACCTTGATCTGGTTTGATACTGATTATGGCAGTTTCCTCTGTTCCAAAGAGAGCAGAGATCCTAAAAATCTCAGGAATCCCTTGGCTAACTGATGGATCCTGGAAGATACAGTCCAAAAGAGGAGCTTTTCCAACGACTAGTTTCACCTGGAAAATTGGGGAGACGATCACTAGGAAATCTCCTTTGAGGGAGGGAAAGTTTGCAAAGGACGGTGGCAAAAAAAAAATGTGCATTTAGATCCACTTCTGTTGGACAAATTCCATTGCATTTCGTAGATTTGCTCCATGCCCGAAACCGATCCCATCCGAAATAAACTTTTTTTTTTTTTAAATCGTGCCAGAAGCACATAAAGGTGCGTTCTGGGTTGAAAGGATGTTCGCTCGAGGAACTCTGCTCAGTGGACGCCCGGATGAGGCTCCTTTCATGTGCTCAAGATCTTTCCCCACACTTATTCGTCTACTTGCAATGTCTTGCTTTCGAACTGCTACGTTGGCAAGAGTTGGGACACTCAAATCGTTATGTGGCACCCAGGTCTTGAACTGCCGACTTGATGACCTTCCAGCTAACAAGTCGAGCTTCTTAACCTCTGAGCCTCTGCAGTCATTGAAATCAACGTTGAAAGTCACTTTTGGAATCAATACCAGATGGTGCCAAAATGTTCAGAGTACATCTTTGTTTTCTATCTTCAGATCTTCTTCAGGTGTTGCGGTCCAAAGGAGAAGGGCAGGAGCTCTTCCAGGGTCTTCTGGATGTATTCTCCATCTGCCTTGGTCAAATAAATGTCCCATTGTTCGCCAAACTGAGAAAGAGTCAAAACAACAGCAAACATGAGACAAATTGCCATACAACTGCAGACACAGTTTCGGGTCAAAGAATGAAAGACGAGCCCTTGGCGGGCTCTTTTGGTTAAGACGCTGAACCTGGCGACTGGCAGGTCGGCAGGCCAGCAGTTCGAGACCCGAGTGCTGCACAACAGAGTGAGCTCCCGCCTCTGTCCCAGCTCCTGCCAACCTACAGTTCGAAAGCAAGAAGTACATACATACATATCTTTATTCGACCGTCAGTCAGCACAAAATAACACACAGGGATTTAAAGCAACATTTAAGCCTAACAATCTTTACCTTCAGGATTTACATACTCTATGTTAATAGGCCCGAGTCAATACTTTGCGACGTTTGAGTGGCAAAAATAGGAATTTAGAGACTCGTATGGCTGACAAAGCAGCAACGCTATTCAAGAGAAATCGAACCTGGTTTTCTCTAGGCTCAAATCTGATTTGGCAAAGAAGAGGAGCTATGAGTATTTGTCTAATGTCAGCGTAGAAGGGACAATTCAGAAGGATATGCTCAGTTGACTCAACCGATTTCTGGGGACAGAGACAAGTTCTTTGGCAGGGGGACTAGAGACCACATTGCCAACATACGTTGGATCATGGAGAAAACAAAAGAATACCAGAAACAAGTCTACTTCTGTTTTATGGACTACACCAAGGCTTTTGACTGTGTGGACCACAACAAGATGTGGCAAGTAATTAAAGAGATGGGAATACCAGAGCACATCATATGCCTCCTGAGAAATCTGTACATGAGTCAAGAAGCAACAGTTAGGACAGAACATGGAATGACGGAGTGGTTTGGAATAGGAAAAGGAGTAAGACAAGGCTGCATTTTATCACCCTGCTTATTCAACTTATACACAGAGCACATAATGCGCAATGCAGGGATGGAGGAATCACAATATGGGGTCAAAATTGCTGGGAGAAACATCAACAATTTGAGATATGCAGACGATACCACCCTAATGGCAGAAAGTGAGGGAGACCTAAAGACCCTCTTGGTTGGATTGAAGGAGGAGAGTGCAAAAGCTGGCTTGAGACTCAACATCAGGAAAACCAAGATAATGGCAACAGGCCCCACCAATCCCTGGAAAATAGATGGGGAAGAAGTAGAAGCAGTGGCAGATTTTACTTTCTTAGGATCTAAGATCACTGCAGATGGAGATTGCAGACATGAAATAAAAAGACAACTGATTATGGGGAGACAAGCAATGAGAAACCTGGGGAATATAGTGAAAAGCAGAGACATCATCTTGCCAACCAAAATTCGCATAGTCAAAGCAATGGTATTCCCAGTGGTAATGTATGGGTGTGAGAGCTGGACCATTAGGAAGGCTGAGCGCAGAAGAATTGATGCCTTTGAGATGTGGTGTTGGAGGAGAGTTTTGAGAGTCCCTTGGACAGCAAAGAGAACAAATAGGTCAATACTGGAAGAAATCAACCCTGACTGTTCATTGGAGGGACAAATAGTGAAGATGAAGCTAAAGTACTTTGGACATCAAATGAGAAGGGAGGACGCACTTGAGAAGGCCTTGATGCTGGGAAAGGTGGAGGGCAAGAGGAGAAGGGGGCGTCCAAAGATGAGATGGATAGATGGTATTGTGGATGCAATGGGCACAGAGCTTGGTGGGCTGAGGAGGATGTTGGAGGACAGAAGGTGCCTGGAGGAAAATGGTCCATAGGGTCGCAAAGGGTCGGAATCGACTGTGCGACTGAACAACAACAAACAACAATAGAACAGCTATATTGAGGATGTTCAATCTAGAGGCCATATAAAGCCTGCGACATTCCACATAACAAATTTCGGCCAAATATGGAGCTGGAGTGCTCTGCCAAATCTGGGATTTGGGATACATCTCCGGTTTCAAAAAAGCAATGTCCTCTTGCTTGCCGATGTTGCTCAGCCTTTGGGCTATTATGGCTCTAGCTTGGGTGTAAGTCACGGATTCTAGGTACAAATGGGACAACCCGCAAACCTGAACTCTATCAATAATGTCCCTTTCCCAGGAGGATTGGAAATTATCCCTTAATATTAAAGGGGCTAGGCCCACAGGTTTAAAAGAAAGCAAGAAGTTGCAAGCAGGGCTGTAGCCAGGATTGGGGCAGGGGGGGCATGCACGGATATTTTTTCAGGAGGGGCAACAATGTGACACACACACATCACATCGAAGCATACGGGGGGGGGGCTGTTAGCTGGGGGGGAGGCCACCCCCTGGCTACAGCCCTGGTTGCAAGTAGATAAATAGGTACTACTTCCGTGGGAAGGTAACATCGTCTCACGTACTCTGGTGTCCAGTCATACCTCCTCCTCCTCCTCCAGTTCCCTTCACCTGGCCCAGTGTAAGAACATAAGGTTGCCATTACCAGGGTATGCCCGATTGTGGTTAGTGATGCATACAAATTTAACTGCTTTTGCTGATAACTGTCTGCATTTTTTGCTTTGCAAATCGTTTTCAAAATGTACATGGAGCACATTGGGTTATCGCAAAGGGCCTGTGACTCCCTTAATTTAGATGTGGAAGATAGACAGGTATCCGTCTAACCAAGTAGAAAAAAGAGTGAGGAGTTTAAAAACGATGTGGGGTGTGTGTGTGTACATGTACATGCGTATTTGTGTGCAAAACAAGCAAGTGGTTTACCTCTCTAAGGACTTGTCGGCAAGCTCCGCAGGGCATCGCGTACAACTCTTGGCTGCTGCTATTGAAGTAGAATAACAAACCAGAGTTCAGAGATCCTGCCTTGTCAGTACAGCAAATTACACAGGTTCTTAAACCCCCTGGGTTTGGCAGCAATAAATCAGGGGTTCCCAACCTAAGGCCCAAGTGCCAGATCCGGCACACGGCGCTGTTTCATGTGGCTCCCCAACCCATAGCTGTCAAGTATCCCGTATTGGCCGGGAAAACCCCTTATTTTACCTTCTTCCCTGCCGTCATCCCATATTAATTAGACTGCAATGCCCTATTGCCGCCATTGGAGGGCAGCACAGAATAAGCATAGCTGTCAAGTATCCCTTATTGGCCAGGAAAACCCCTTATTTTACCCTCTTTCCTGCCGTCATCCCTTATTAATTAGACTGCAATGCCCTATTGCTGCCACTGGAAGGCAGCACAGGATAAGCATAGCTGTCAAGTATCCCGTATTTTCCGGGAAATTTCCCTTATTTCCAAATCTAAAACTTGACAGGTATGCCCCAACCCCCTTTAAGGGCATTGGAGAAACAAAATGTCCTCCCCCTTGAAGCTGTTGGGACAAAATGGCCACCCCCATGGTGCAGGCCCTTGAAGCTGCCTGAGAGTGTGTGACCCGGCCCTCGGGTTGAAAAGGTTGGGAACCCCTGCTGTAAATGGTAAAGCTCAGTCATTCCCAAACCTGTCCAGATATTCTTCCATTTCTTGCCCTCCTCATCTCTGTTACCCTGAATGATCAGCTGAAGCAATCTGTGCTTTTCATTCCTAACAAGATCTGTTCCACCTGACAAGAGACCCCCACCCATTTAGGAAGCCAGCATAAAACTCTTTTGTTGCTTCAGAGTACGTGAGGTTCCGCCCCAGGCTAGGAAAATCTATGATAGGTTTCAATCCCTGGCAGTTTATGCTTACAAACCAACCAGATCAGGTAGGATTTAACAATACGTAGATTAGGTAGTGAAATGGCAATAAAGTTTCCAAAGGAACGGGAATTCTCCCACCGGCTTAAACTCTAAATAAAAAAGTCCAAAAAGTCTTCTGTCAAATGTCAAGCTTTATTAAATGGAGGAAAAAGTAAAAATCAGGAACACAAAGTTTTAATAAAAAATAAATAAATAGGAACATTTTTTTTTACTTTCCCATTGTTAAAACTAGAAAGGAATAACTTTCTATATTTTCTGGATTCTCTGGCGAGGCCAGCTAACACAATCAGGATTACGTTTTTCCTATTCTGCCAACCAAGCAGTTCGAAGGTAAGAAATTGCAAGTCCTGTAGATAAATAGGTAACACTTCGGTAGGAAGGTCAACAGCGTTCCGTGCACTCCGGTGTTTAGTCATGCCTGCCACGTGTCCACGGAAACGTCTGCAGATGCAGACAACACTGACTCTTTGGCTATAAACAGAGATGAGCACTGAACCGTAGAGTAATATACGACTGGCTTTTGAGCAAGGGTGAGCTTTCCCATTGTTCTACTCAGTAGACAGCATTGGTGGACTTCTTCCTTCCTGCCTTGAACATACTTAAAACAGTGGTGTTTCTTCTCTCCCATTCTAAGATAACAAAACCCATCTTCCATCCTTTGTCCCACCTTTTCCTCTCTTTAACCCAATATAAGACTCCACATTCAATGTCCAACATCCTTACCTCCGTTCCCACCAACCTAAAATTATTTTGACTATCTTCAGGGGACAGGAGTCCGCACTTGGGCGCATGGCCAAATCCCAAACCTCTGGTTCCTCAGGGAATCCACCACCCTCTTAGGAAGGAAAGTTGAGAACAACAGCATCCACTTTAAACTCTGCAAACCGAGACCCCGTTTCACGTCCATTACACCTACCAACTGATGGCGATGGCTCTAAATTCCATGTGCCCTTCTGACACCGCCTTCTGGATGGCTGTACGTTCGGCGCAAACGCCCAGAGGATAGGAGGCATTCTCAATGTTGCAACCTGAGGAAAGCCCAGACTGGGTCAGGATGAATCCCCCTCTTGCAGAACCTTAGAATGTTTTCCTAGAGAAAAAGTTTCCCAACTTTTGGTTTTTGGACTTCAATTCCCAGAAGCCAAAGTCAATTCCCCAAAGCAATGATCAGCCAATGTACTGACTTAGGCTACTGGGAATTGAAGCCCCCCTGTGGGGTGTGAGCCCCACGTTGGGAACCACTGTCCTAGAGCAGGGGCACCCAAACGTTTCAGGCTGTGGGCTGGTCACATTCGTTCAGCAGGCCGGTCACATGGGTCCTCCCACCAGAAGGGGAAGTAAAACACACCTTGCTTAATCCAGGGGTGTCCAAACTATGGCCCAGGGGCCGGATCCAGCCCAAATGCCAATTCATCCGGCCCACTCCACCCTCCTCACTCCTGGAAGCTGGAGCAAAACACGCCCTTCCTGAAGCCATCGTCACAGGATTGTTATGTGAACATGCATGGTTAAAATCAGGGCCCGCATCCGGCCCATGGGCCATAATTTGAGCACCTGTGTCCTAGAGGGTCTTGCAGGGCACCAGAATTGTGGTGACGGGTTGGGCTGCTCTCATGTCATGGAAGTTCAGGTCCTTCCAGAACCATAAATCTTATCAACCAATGTGGGCACAAAGGGAACGCAGTTAAGTTTAGCTGGCATTCAAATTTTCCTTGGGGTTTAGCCAGGACTGGACTTTGGATAAGAAGAAAATGCTTGCCTTGTTAGCTGGAAGCACAGCATGTCAGCTGTTCAAGACCCAAGTACTGCATGACAGAGTGAGCTTCCTCCTGTCCCAGTTCCGGCCAACCTAGCCGTTCAAAAGCATCCGGCCCACAGGCCACAGCTTGAGAATCCCCGCTATAGCACTTAGTGCACACTCTGAGTGGTTCACAAGTTAATTTGCATTTTGCCCCCAACATGCTGGGGACTCGTTTCACCGACCTTGGAAGGATGTAAGGCAGAGTCAACCTTGATCCCCGGTCAGGATTGAAACTCACAACGTTCTGGCTGCAGTACAGCGGTATAACCGCTGCACCACCAGGGCTCTCTGCCACCGGTTCCTAAATTGTTAAGGGCATCAAACCCAGCTTGGTAGCCAGCCAAGAGTCTTCCCTTCTCAGGCAAGAGGTGGTTGTGGTCACTTACCTGAGTAGATCTTTCCGTCTGTGGTCAGGACGGCAGCCCCAACCGGGAAGTTGCTATAGGGGCAGTAAGCAGAAACCACCGCTTCTCTGGACTTGGCCAACAAGAGTTGGACCAGGTCAGGCGTCACCTCCGTAGCTGTGGCTCCATCGTGCTTGTGTGCCATCCTGGGGGTGCCCAGCAAGCCACGTCTCCGTGAAAAGTTGGACTCGTGGGGGGGGGGAAATAAATGGCATGCAGGCACTACCAGTGACGGTCCTCTTATTCTGGGTCCCACGTGTGGCAATCCACCTTAAAATCCAGCCTGATGATCACACGGGGGTGGGAGGGAGGCCTCAAAAGTGCCGCAGGGCATGTGCCAAGCGGCAGATGTTTACATCTGGGAAGAAAGATCCCACTAGATGTTGGCTCATTCTCTCTCTTTCAGTCTCTCATTAACGGATTGTTTTTCCTGAGCCCGGAGAGATTTGATCTTTGGTCTCCAGCTGGCTGATCCTGGATCTGGGCAGAGGCGGCCAACGGTGCTCTGCTTGCCCTCCACGGCCTTGGCTCCTCCTGGGAATGAATTCACCGGGCTTTGCCCGCTGTTGCCAAGGCCAACGGGCAACCCGTGCCAGCGAGGACTCTCTCACTTCCCCTGTGAGCCTTCTTTGTTCCTCTCGGCCGCCGTTCTGCAAGAAGAGACTTTTTTTTTCTCACGACCCGGAGGGAAGGATCTTTGGGAAAGCTAGAACTATGAGCCTAAGAGCGCACATCCCAGAGTGCAGGACGCATAACAACGGACTGAAACTATAGGGAAGCCAGATATAGGCTGGATATTAGGGGAAACCTCTTAACTGTTAGAGCAGTACGACAGTGGAACCATTAATGCCGTGGCATAAACACTTCTTTTTTACTTTAGCAGACTCTGCCTGCTAAAATAGGTAAAGAAAGCCAGTTGTATCTGACTCTAGAGTCCGGTGCTCACCTCCGTTTACATCCAAAGAGCCTGCGCTGTCTGCGTCTGCAGATGTTTCCGTGGACATGTGGCAGGCATGACTAGAAAGGTAGGTGGGGGTACCGCTGGTATAGAAATGTCCCCCCGCTGACTGATATAAGGCCTATTCTGAGCCTTGGGGTTGGCAGAATGAGGGTTGTTCTTCTATATCTCTGGCTCTAAAACACCCAAATCTGTCAACATACCCAACAGGAGGGGTATTTACCTTCCCAACAAAGTGATCCCTGTTTATCCACTTGCAATTTCTTGTTTTCGAACTGCAAGGAGCTAGGACAGAGACAGGAGCTCACTCCATCGTGCAGCACTCGAGTCTCGAACTGCTGATCTGCCGACCTTCCAGTGGTCAAGTTCAGCGTCTTAACCACTGAGCCACTGCACCTGGTAAAATACATATACTGCACATATATCTGGAAGCCTGAATATTAGGGAAAAAACTTCTTAATGGTTAAAGCAGTACAACAGTGGGACCCACTGCCTTGAGAGGTGGTGAGCGCCGCTTCAATATTGGAAGCATTTAAGAGAGAATTGGAAATCATCCTTCTGTCAGATCTGCTTTGATTTGGATTCCTGCATTGAGCAGAGAGGGTTGGATGGCCTCAAAGGCCCCCTTTTCAACTCTGTGATTCTAATAGTAATAATAATAATAATAATAATAATAATAATAATAATAATAATAATAATAATAATAATAATAATAATAATAATAATAATAATAATAATAATAATAATAATAATAATAATAATAATAATAATAATAATAATAATAATTTTGTGTCAGAAATTATTCTGGGTTGAAAGGATTTTTGCTGGAGAAACTCCACTCAGGGGACGCCCAAAGGAGGCTCCTTTCATGTCCCCAAGAGCTGGGACAGAGACGGGTATGCAATCCAGTCATGCAGTACCCGGGTCTCGAACTGCCGACTTGCCGGCCTTCCAGCTAACAAGGCGTGCTTCTTAACCACTGATCTACCACAGCCCCTCTATGATTCTAAAACAGGGGTTCCCAACCTGAGGCCTGTGGGCAGGATCTGGCCCATGGCACTATTTGATGTGGCCCTCCATCCCTCCAAGGGCGTTTGAGAAACAAAATGGCCACCCATTTGAAACTGTTGGGACAAAATGACCGCCCCATCGTGCAGGCAGGGCAAAATGGCCATCCAGCCCTCAAAGCTGGCTGAGAAAGCACGACCAGGCCCACAGCTTGAAAAGGTTGGGAACCCCTGTTCTAAAATTTCTGGCTTGAACATCATAGTGGACCTTTGTCTCCTCCACCCCTCCTGTTGGATATGTTGACGTATGGGTGTTTTAGAGCCAGAGATATAGAAGAATAGCATGCCTTTCTCCTCTTTGTGCATGCCAGGAGAGGACACATAGAAATCTGCTGATTCTGGGAGCTTGTGTGCAAAAGCTCTCTCGGAAACAAACGCTGATGTGTTGAGCTGGGAAACTACGGCAGTGAAGAAGTGAATTGAGGATGGTGGAGTTGAATCCAGGTGGATCAGGAATAAAACGGCCAGGGGAAGAACGGGAAAAGAGTCCAAAGGAGTTCAGGGGAAAAGATCTGGATAGGCTTGAACACGGGTGGAAACAGAATAAAGGTTAACTATGAGAAGTACAAATATTTAGACCTAGGGAACAAAAACTGTTAGTCTGGCCAAGTTATCCTGCTATGGTCATAGAGTAGACCCTACTGCCAGCCAGCAACTCAACGTCGATTGTCAGGTGGTGGTTAATTAACCTGGCAACCCTAAGGACAAATGGCCAGTTACATGATGGAGATACTTGGCTCAATAATACTATGAGCGAGAAGAATCTTGGAATTTTTTGTAGATCACAGGCTAAATAGGAGTCAACAGTGTGATGTGGCCGTGAAACACTGTTTTAGGCTGCATTAACAATCTATATTGCCGTTGTTGGCTGCAACTCGTATCCGAGAATGGATTCCCCCCCTTAAGCAGGAAAAATACCATTGGTGTTTTAAGGTGGATCCCAGCTTGCCATGAAGTGACCCACACACTATGATCACGGATCCATCTCCTACGGCACATATGAAATGAGACATGCAGGATTTAACACCGGGTCTGCAGTGGACTGCTGTAGCCGTGAGGATATTGACAAGGTGCACCTTCACAGCCAGTCCATCTGGCATGGCCTCTTCCGCCTCCATGACCATTGGGAATCAGAGTTCCTCTTCTGATCATTTTGCCATTGAGCCCAACCTGTTGGTTTCCAGTGGCATTTCCTTCACTGAGGTGGGCCATCACCCCCACCTAAAGGGCTTCATCCGCCCATAGCCATTGTCCCTTTTAGGGAGTCAGGTTATTTACTGCCACCCAACACTCAGCATTGAGTCACTGGCTGTACGGTCTACTCCATTACCATAGTGGGAGGTCCGGCCAGCCTGCACAAACCCCGTGAGGTATGACAAGTCTCCCTCTATTCAGCACTAGTTAAACCACATCGAGAGTTCTGCGTCCCATTCTGGACACTTTAAGAATGACAAAAACAAATTAGAGCAGGTACAGAGAATGGCAAGAAGGATAGAACTCAAGCCATAGGAGGAAAGACTGAAGGAACTAGGCATGTTCAGCTTGGAGAAAAGGAGACTGAAATGGGATATAGGAAAGCACTCTTCAAATACCTGAAAGATAGTCATAAAGAGGAAGGGGCAGGATGTTCGCCATCATACCAGAGTGCAGGACACGTAATAACAGGCTGAAAATATAGGAAGCCAGATGTAGGCTGAATATTAGGAAAAATGTCTTAATGGTTAGAGCAGTACGACAACGGAACCAATTGCCTTGAGAGGCGGTGAGCGCTCCAACACCAGACCTTATTACAGACTTTATCATGTGCTGAACAACAGTTCACCCAGTCTATGTGAGGGTAATTGAAGTCCCCCATTATAACCAGGCTTCCCTTCTTGGATGCCTCCTTTACAACATTCTCCAACTGCCAGTCTCCCTCAAGAGTTTGGTTCGGAGGCCGATAGTATATGCCTACTGTTAGACCATCCTTGTGGCCTGGTACTCTTACCCACAGAGCTTCTAATGGTGACTCCAAATCACCTAGATATTCTAATTCGTATGATTTTATCACTTCTTTAGTGATAAAAGACTACACCACCTCCCGTTTGCCCCTTCCTATCATTCCTCTACAGTTTGTAGCCTGGGATAACTGTATCCCATTGGTTATCATCCGTCCACCAGGTTTCAGCGATGCCAATAATATCAATGTTTTTATTTATTGCTAAGTATTTCAGCTCCCCTATTTTGTTCCGGAGGCTTCTGGCATTTGCATACAAGCATTTATATATGCTTTTCTGATACAGTCTTTTGAGTCCAGTTGCATTGTTAGACTGCCTCTTGCATCCTTCTGCTAGATTATTGGCGACTAGCTCCTTGCTCTGCTCAGTAATTTTTGCATCCTCCTCACTACTCAAGTACACACTTTCCCGAACCGGATGCTGCCCAGCTCCTGTCCGCTTTCCCCCAGTTATCAGTTTAAAAGCTGCTCTGCAGCCCTTTTGATGTTGAGTGCCAACAATCTGGTCCCATCATGGTTCAAGTGCAACCCATCCCTCCTGAACAGATTTGGCTTGTCCCAAAATGTTCTCCAGTTCCTGACAAATCTGAAGCCCTCCTCTCGACACCACCGCCGCATCCACACATTGAGGCTTCTGAGCTCTGCTTGCCTGGTAGGTCCTGCGCAAGGGACAGGCAGCACTTCTGAAAATGCTACCTTGGAAGTCCGGGACTTCAATCTTCTTCCAAACAACCTGAATTTGGCTTCCAGGACAGACAGCTTGGCCTTCCCAACATCATTGGTACCAACGTGTACCATGACCACTGGCTCGTTCCCAGTTCTCTCCAACAATCTATCTAGATTTCTTGTGATGTCTGCAACTTTTGCACCTGGCAGGCAAGTCACCATATGGTTATCATGTGCATCACAAATCCATTTCTCTGTATTTCTAATCATTGAATCACCTAGTACAAGGAGCCTCTCTCCTGCAATCTGTTCATCTACATGCACCTCATCAACTATATTAAGGGAGAGGACTTCATTTTGTTCCTGTTGTTTATCTTCCTGTATCTCATCAACCATCTGTCAGATTTGCTTTTATTCGGATTCCTGTATTGAGCAGGAGGTTGGACTCGATGGCCTCAGGCCCGTAGCCAGGGAGTTGGCAAAGCCCGGTTTCCCACAGCAATGCATTGAAAAGAGGCTTTGTTGCCCATCCTGAAAAAAATATTCGTCCACCCACACCTAGAATCCCAGCTATGGCTCTGGATAGCCTAAAAGACCCATTCCAACTTAATGATTCTCTGATTCTCTGAAAGCCACTTCCTAGAACAAGGGTTCTCGACCTTTTCATGCTGCGGGCTGGACCATGCCACCTCAGACAGCTGAGCACACTGGACTGGTGGCTCCCTCCGTCGTAACTGCTGCCGTAAAATGCATTTGTTTTCAACTCACAAAATAAAAGACTCTATCTCAACTCATTATAGATAGCACAAGGGGATTGTGTTGGCTTAGTGGTTAAAATGCTGAACTTGGTGACTGGAAGGTCAGCAGGTCAGCAGTTTGGGACCTGAGTGCTGCATGATGGCATGAGCACCCGTCTCTGTCCCAGCTCCTGCCAACCTAGCAGTATGAAAGCAAGAAATTGCACTTTGGTAAGAAAGGTAAACAGCATTTTGTGCACTCCAATATTTAGGCATGCCTGCCACATGACCATGGAAGCATCTGCAAATACTGTACAGACAACGCTGGCTCTTTGGCTAGAAACAGAGATGAGCACCAAACCATAGAGTCAGTTATGACTGGCTTTCAAGCAAGCATACCTGTCAACCTTCCCGGATTGGCCGGGATTTCCCGATTTTCAGCGCCAATTTGCGCCATTTCCCACCCGCAGCTGCCAAAACCCCGGAATTGGCAGCGGGGAAAAAGAGGTGCTGCGCATCTCTTCTGCACAGATCGCCTTCTATGCAGGCGTAGAAGGCTTTTACGCTTGCGAAAGCGTAAAAGCCTTCTACGCATGCATAGAAGGTGATCTGCGCAGAACCGTTCTGCGCAGGTCACGTAGAAGGCGACCTGTGCAGAACCGTTTACGCAGGTCCTGTATTTTCCGGAGCAGCGGTTGATAGGTATGCAAGCAAGGGAGATCTTTACCTTTACTTTACAGGCTCAACATGCCTCAATGGATCTTCTGTGTCTTCTCAATCCATCACTTTATTACAGACTATGATCAGTGCCTTAAGTAAAATGAGAGGTAACATTTTAAAATTTTAAATGTTTAAAGAGTGATTGAAACATATAATTTAAAAACGTATCCATTCAAAGTTAGTCTCACAGCCCTGCATTTTGCAAGTGCCCTGAAATTAAGAACAATACTAACACACACACACACCCCGCACACAAGTTGGCCTGAAATGCACATATTGTAACAGATACAAAAATGGATAACGATGATGCAAAATTTCGGAATAATGACCATAATTTGAACAGAGACACAGCATTCCTTACCACAGCTGGTAGCTCTGAGACCCGTGTAGCCTCCCAATACTGATCCCACTGGATAATAATAATAATTTCGTGCCAGATTTTTCCGGGAGAAACTCAGAACTGGGACAGAGACGGGTGCTCAAACCGTCATGCAGTACCCGGGTCTCGACCTGCCGACTTGCCAGCCCTCCAGCTAACAGGGCGAGCTTCCTAACCACTGAGCGACGGGCAACCACAGCAGTCTACTGGCAATGCTGCCGCGAAGGAGAACCACGCCTTTGTGGAAGCTTACTGTGAAATTTCTATATTATTTTTAGTAAGCTCCACCCAGCAGTTACACAGGTTTCTCTTTCTGATGACGAAAGATCATTTAGAAGTAACATAGTGTACAGTGAAATAACAGTTGGTTCGTTAAAATCTGAACTCGGGTGCTCTTCTCCGCTTATTTTCATCATATATTTCTTCTCCTTTTCTTTGCTGGGACTTACTTCCTTGTTGCATTTGAGAAGTACATGACTAATCTTAGATATGAAATGGCTCTTTTTTTATTTTACTCTACCAAGAATGTTTCCATACAACAGGCAGGGTTCCCAACCTAAGGCCCATGGCATGGATCTGCCCCCAGGTGCCATTTAATGTGGCCTCTACCCATGGAGGTATTATACCCTAACCCATACATGCCCCTTTTTTGTTCCTACGGTGGAAAAAGTGTCTCAGAACTCTCTGCCTTTTTAAAAAAAAATTTTAAATTTTTTATTTAAATCTGCACATTACATAATAACAAAAACAAACACATCAACTTAATACAGGACATTCACCATGTGCTATTTACATTGCCATATGGGACAGAGTTACTTAATTCTTATATGATTCCTTTCCAAAAGGAATGCTGATCCGGCATTGGCCTCTGATCTTGATCCTTATTCAGTATATAGTCTATAAAACATCTCCACGTGTCCTGAAATTTATTTTCTTTTATTAATCCTTTTCTTAAATTTAGTTCCCAGGTAAGCTTATCGTTTAAAGCAATAGTCCATAACTCATTGTACCATTCGTCAATTTTTGGAGTGACATCATTCTTCCATTGCTGCGCTATACAGTGTCTGGCACCTGATAACATGACTGCCATTAATTCCCTTTTGGGGGCATCCAGTAACGGGGATGAAGCGGCCGCTGAGTGGTTAAGCAGCATTCAGTGCGCTCCAGTGTCTGGTCATGCCTGCCACACGATCACGGAAACGTCTGCAGAAGCAGACATCGCTGGCTGATCGGCTTTGAAACAGAGATGAGCACTGAACCCTAGAGTCGGATACGACTGGCTTTTGAGCACCTTTACCCAGTGGTAGGCTCAAAAAAAATTGTACCACCACACTGTGGGCGTCTTATGAGGCGTGGCCAGGGGGAAATCCCTGTGTTGTTGCCCCCAAATTAGGACTACTTTATTTCAAAACTTGGATGGGCTGAGGGGCCACCCAGAATTTCTGATACCGGTTCTGGCGAACCTACTGATGCTTGCCACTGGTTTGACTGGTTTGGAGGTCAAGACCTGAGTGCTTGCGTGATGGGGTGAGTATCCTGCCATCTGCCCCAGCTTCTGGCAACCTAGCAGTTCCAAAGTGTGAGGAATTTGCAAGTAGATAAAGAGGGCGGTGGTGGCTACACATATCTATGTATACATTCTTTTCTGGAAGTCGGTTTCTGTTGTGTTCTAATAATGTAACCTTCCACATGTGACATCAATGTATCCGAACCAATGTAACCTTGACTATGAGTAACAATGTAACCTTCAGCTGTATCACATAAACCCTGTAATAGGACGCGAGCTAATGACCACCAGCTGGCAGCAGCGAGCGTCCAAGCTCTCTTGGTTCAAACCCATCAAAGACCGCAGCGCGGGAAGTTTCCCGCCGCTACCTACACCTGGACAAGAAGGGCGTGACCAGCCATGACGTCATGCGGACCAGTAGCCAACGGGCTACCGTGGAGCCACATTCGAATACGTTACTACCATATATATAGAGCTGTTCATCCGCCATTACCTCATGTTCCCTCTGTCCACCATGCAATAAACCTGAGTTAACCCAGCCTTTGGCTGTGCCTTGTGTCTTGACTCTCATACACTAAATTGGCGACGAAGGTGGGATGATGGATCCCCACGGAGCCAGGACACAGAGCGGGTTCAACATCACCAAACCGCAAGACTGGGAGCTTTTTGAGATGGACTTCCAGGCGGCACTGGTGGAGCTCAAAGTCAAAGAAGACGACGAGGAAAGGAAGAGGGCCATCCTCACCCGCATGCTTGGGATGGAAACCAAGCGGACGCTGGTGGGCATCCTTGCACCGAAGAAGATGAGCGATTTCAAAGCCGGTGACATCATGAAAATGCTGCGTGAGCGTTTCCGACCCTCGAGGGCAATGTTTCCCGCTCGGAGTGCGTTTTGGAGGCGAGTTCAAGCGCCGGACGAGTCGGTAGAAGCCTTCGTAACGGCTATGAGGGTAGCCGCCGCCCCCTGCAAAAGGGACCACATCCTAGAGATGGCCCTCAGGGACGGAGTGCTGTGTGGCCTGAAGGACAAGGAAGTACAGCGCAGCTTGATGAACAAGGAGCCACCACCCACACTGGAAGAGGTTGTAGAGGCCGCGGAAGCCGCGGAATCCACGAATGCTGGAGTAGATGAGATGCACAAGTGGCGTGAGTGGCGTCCGAGGGCCGGCAAAGCGGAAAACTCGTCGCACGGGAAGTCCGGTCAGTCGGTGCATGCAACCCGACCGACCTCGAAATCGTCTTCAGAAAGCAGCGATGGCGAGGAGGTCCAGAAGGTCCGGAGAGGCGGGCGCCGCTGCGATGGTTGCGGAGCGGCCCATGAGCGCGTGAAGTGCCCATTCAGGAAAGCCGAGTGTTTCAACTGTGGACGTCGGGGGCACAATCGCCAAGGCGTGCAGGAAATGGAAAGAGGGCCGGAGACAGTCGCAAGACCGTTCAGCCAGACCGGACCGTCCAGCGAGGTCCAAAGATGGCGCCCGGGCCACGAGGAAGCAGGACGGCGTGGGCCGCATCTCGGACGACAGCGAGGGCGACGCTCCTGTGTTCAACGTGTCTGCGGGACAGCCCCATTACTTTGTTGAGGTACTAGTACAAGGGACCCCTATTAGGATGGAAGTTGACTCGGGGTCCTCCTATTCTATAATCCCCCAGAGAGAGTTCTTGAAAATCGACCCCCACGTGCGGCCCAAACTTAAAGCGTTGAGGGCCACACTACGGGACGTTCAGGGGAACAGCATTCCAGTGTTGGGGGTCGGAACGTTCCGGGTTCGCTTTAAGAGACATTCTGCGGAACTTCCCCTAGTGGTGCTAAAAGGGGGGAGTTGTAGCCTCCTCGGAACACAGTGGTTTCAGCCCTTAGGCCTGTTCATAGGGGGGGTGCATGCCGTAGGCGAGGACCCAATACAAGCAGTGTGTGACGCACACCCCGCCGTTTTTAAAAGTGGACTGGGAAAGTTCAAGGGACCCCCTGTAGCCTTCGACTTAGACCCGGAGGTCCGCCCGATAAGACTTAAACCGCGCAGGGTACCGTTCGCGCTTAAGGACAAAATAGAGGCGGAACTGGACAAACTGGTGGGTCAAGGAATTCTCGTTCCTGTGGATTCCGCGGAGTGGGAGACTCCAATTGTAACAGCACTGAAGGCTAACGGGGAGGTGCGCATTTGCGCTGATTATAAGTGTACCATTAATAAGGCAATCCGCCCTAATGCATACCCGGTGCCAGTGGTCAGCCACCTTCTGGCCAGGCTGAATGGGGGAAAGTGTTTCGCTAAACTCGATTTAGCACAGGCCTACCAGCAACTCCCGGTAACCCCCGCCACAGCGGCGGCACAAACAATAGTCACACATAAGGGGGCGTTCCAGGTGTCGAGGTTACAGTTCGGCGTGAACTCGGCACCTGGCATTTTTCAATCGCTAGTGGAACGCCTCCTGAAGGGGTTGGAGGGGGTGTTGCCATATTTTGATGACGTGTTGATAATGGGGGGGAGTAAGGCCGAGCTGGCCCACAGATTGGATAAGGTCCTGACCGTGTTCGAGAAAGCGGGGCTGCGACTGAGAAAAGACAAATGTGTATTTTTCGAAACAGAGGTTGAGTTTTTAGGGTTCCGTGTCACGCCCGAGGGAATTAGGCCGTCCAAATCTAAGGTAGCCGCCATTAAGAAAGCCCCTCGCCCCACTTCCAAAACCGAGCTTCAGTCATTTCTGGGGCTTCTCAATTTCTACCATACCTTCCTTCCACGGAAGGCGTCTGTTGCCGAGCCGCTCCATCGGCTGCTTAAAAAAGAGGAAAAATGGCTGTGGGGTGACGAGCAAGAAAGAGCGTTCACAGAGTTAAAGCAACTCCTCACATCCGAGGCAATCCTGACTCATTTCGATCCCAAACGGCCCATAGTTTTGGTCTGCGATGCATCCCCGGTGGGGGTGGGGGCGGTGCTTTGCCACGTGTTAGACGACGGAAGGGAGGCCCCGATAGCGTTTTATTCAAGGTCCCTGTCCCAAGCAGAGCGGAATTACGCACAGACCGATAGGGAGGCACTAGCGATAGTAGCGGGAACCAAGAAATTTCACGATTTTCTGTATGGTCGGCCGTTCAAGATCGTTACTGATCACAAGCCCCTGTTAGGAATCTTCACTGCAAATAAGCCCACGCCACAGATCCTGTCCCCGAGGATGCTGCGGTGGGCTATTTTTCTTAACGCATATCAACATGAGTTAGAATACCGGCCAGGGAAGGAAATCAGCCATGCAGATGCGCTCTCACGGTCGCCGTTACCCTTGTCGGACGACCAGAAGGCAGGGGTAAGAAGAGACCGCCAGGTATTGCTAATAGAGGTCTTGGAGTCACCCCCGATAGTACCGGCCGACATTGCCAGGGCGACCGGAAAGGATAGAACACTAGAGAAGGTATGCTCGTGGGTGCAGAAGGGGTGGCCGGCGTCATCCCCAGGCACGGAATTCGACCCATTCTTCCGAAAGCGAGTGGAGTTGTCTTTAGAGAGGGGGTGCCTTTTGTGGGGCCAACGGGTGGTGGTTCCTACGTCCCTGTGGCCGAAGGTGCTAAAGCTGTTGCACGTCAGCCACCCGGGAATCGTCCGTTCCAAGGCGTTGGCCCGGAGTTACTTCTGGTGGCCCCAGCTGGACGCCGACATAGAGCAGATGGTTGGCACTTGTGAGGCATGTCAATGCTCTCGACCGGAGGTGGCCCGCCTACCGCATAGGGAATGGGACGCAGCAAGGGGACCGTGGTCCAGGGTGCACGTAGATTTTGCTGGCCCATTCCGGGGAACCATGTTTCTCCTGGTAGTGGATGCGCACTCAAAGTGGCTGGAGGTCATTCCGGTAAAGAGCACATCCTCCGCCACTACCATTCGCCAGCTAAGGAGGGTCTTTTCCACGTTCGGCTTACCCGACACTTTGGTCAGCGATAACGCCAGTTGTTTCACGTCCGCTGAGTTCGCGGCATTCATGGAGGCAAATGCAATTCGGCATGTCACATCCGCGCCGTTTCACCCGGCCACGAATGGCCAAGTGGAACGGTTGGTGCGCACCACAAAAGATGCGCTGCGGCGCATGGGCTCGGGAGATCTAAATCACCAAGTTTGTCAATTTCTATTAGCGTACAGAGTGACCCCCTTAGCGTCTGGATACTCGCCGGCTGAGTTGCTGATGCGGAGGAAACTGACCACGCTTTTGTCCAGGCTAGACCCGTCGAGGGTCGAGGACAAAGGGAAGAACATAGGGTTAGCGGTCTCAAAAGGTTTCGGCGTAGGCGATCCTGTACACTGCAGGAACTATGCCAACGCAGGCCCAGCCTGGGTGCCAGGGACGATAATAGAACAGACGGGGCCAGTGTCCTATCGGGTGGAAACTAGCACCGGCCTCCTCTGGAGGAGGCACGCTGACCAACTGAGGCACCGAGTGAGCGAGGGGCCGACCAGTGGGGCTCAGCGACAGGATTCAGCGATAGGGTTCTCCCCCACCCGTTTAGCCCAAGGGGGAGACAGAGAGGGACACCAGTCCGAAGCCAGGAGGGAAAGCAGCGAGCCCGACTCATATCCTTTTGATACTCCAGTTCTATCCGAGCCCGGGGGGAGGGAAAAGGAATGTGCGGCCGCCGCTGCCGCTTCCCTCGAATCCGATTTTGATTTTGATTTTGCTAGCCGGGGGGGGGGGTTTGGAGTGTTCCCCCACCCATCCAAGCGAGAAGAGGGGTTTTTCGTTAGCCCCCAGTGCCCCCGGTTATTCCCAAACAAAGCACACACCTCCCTACAAAGCCGCAGAGCCGCGGCAAACCACTAACAAGTCATCCTCTCCGATTGCAGGGCAGGAAGCCAGGGAGCAAGGAGGAGGGAGCGAAGCCGGGGCAGGGCAGCCCGCGCCGAGACCCCAGCGTGTTCGAAATAAGCCATCTTGGCTGAGAGACTTCGTCTCATCCTAGGGGGGAGGAGTGTTGTGTTCTAATAATGTAACCTTCCACATGTGACATCAATGTATCCGAACCAATGTAACCTTGACTATGAGTAACAATGTAACCTTCAGCTGTATCACATAAACCCTGTAATAGGACGCGAGCTAATGACCACCAGCTGGCAGCAGCGAGCGTCCAAGCTCTCTTGGTTCAAACCCATCAAAGACCGCAGCGCGGGAAGTTTCCCGCCGCTACCTACACCTGGACAAGAAGGGCGTGACCAGCCATGACGTCACGCGGACCAGTAGCCAACGGGCTACCGTGGAGCCACATTCGAATACGTTACTACCATATATATAGAGCTGTTCGTCCGCCATTACCTCATGTTCCCTCTGTCCACCATGCAATAAACCTGAGTTAACCCAGCCTTTGGCTGTGCCTTGTGTCTTGACTCTCATACACTAAAGTTTCTCAGCTGATGGATGCTCCTCTGGTGACTAGGCAGCAGCTGAGTGCTTAAGATCATAGGCTGATTCCAAATCTGAACTCAGAATTTGTCTATCACGTACAGATTTTAAGGTGTGCTATAGCTGTTCAATTGGGTAATGTATTTTTTACATGGGAACATTATAACAGTTGCAGCTACCACTATGCCTGCCACCTCCTCAGCCAAATCATGTCCCCTGGTGGCATGCATGTTCCAGCAGCAGCCGGGCATGTCTGGGCAAGTCAGTGAGCTGATGTCAGAAATACAGTAGATATATAAGATGAGATGGATGAAGGGCTTGTCTCTAGTGCAAAATCATCATATTGGATAGTACAGCTAGGCCATGTGAGTCTGTTTTGAGCTAAAGATGAGAATACTGTCAACCTTCCCAGATTGGCCGGGATTTCCCGGTTTTCGGCACCAATTTGCGCCATTTCCCGCCCCGGAATTTGGCAGCGGGGTAAAGGAGGTACTGCACAGCCCTTCTGCACAGGTCACCTTCTACACATGCGTAGAAGGATTTTACTCTTGCATAGAACCCTTCTACGCATGCGTAGAAGGGGGCTACACAAGCGTAAAACCCTTCTACGCATGCATGGAAGGTGACCTGTGCAGAACCGTTCTGCGCAGGTCCTGGATTGGCCAGAGCCGCGGTTGACAGGTATGAAGATGAGTAGGCACAGCTGTGTTAATTAACTGGACAATTTTTGCTACATTCATGGCAAACATACCGCAGGTGATCAACACAAGAACCTATACATGTAATTTACTTAAGATCCTGATGTCCTAGGCCAGGGAATCTGGCGCATCTGGCGCATCTGGCCCCCCACTGCCTCCACCACACTAGGAAGTGCCATGTGGGCAAAATGGTCCTCCAGCCCCTGAAGCTGTCTGAGGGAGCATGACCCGGCCCCCAGCTTTAGAAGGTTGCGTACCCCTATCCTAGGCACAATTGGAATTGAGATTTGGATTCAGCGCACTTGTTTTAGCATAGGACACATGGATTAGACCAAGTAGCAGATCACATTTGTTTTTTTGTAATGCAGTGTTATCATCTATCTGACTATGTGGCAATTTCTGGTCAGCAAAGGATGAAACATCATCTGTTAGATGAGAGCATTATGCCTGATGTATCATGTTTCTTGCTGTATCAACTCCTTATATGCTGTTCTGTGGAGCTGGTCTTTATCTCTGTTCTCATTTTTGTTAGTTGTAATTGAGAATCCGGACTTGTATGTGTCGGCAGGGTTCATGCCAAGGTTGACAGGCTAATATGTGAGAAGAAATCACTGAATTCCTTGAGCTATGCATTTCTCCCCTGCCCTCAACTTATGGCAGTGTACCATGTTTGGGTAGAAAGCTCAGTGGATTGGAGCACATGTTATGAAGTCGAAGGGTCATGCGTTTGACTCCCCACCAGACTTCCTGGGTAAAGATCCAACCTTATCTAGCCTTGCCCACGCCGCATAATCCAGGGAGAAGAGACTGGTAAATATTCTGTTCCTGGGAAATGTCAGTAAGATTTGGTAGAAGTCCAAATAGACTTGATTAAACATAATTAAAATTAAATGGCTGTTGTAGACAGTTTTACTTGAGCAACGCAAACTTTCCACAACAAGTGCTGATTTACCTCTACCTTCTGCCTTTCATTGTGGAAAGTTTGCCGTTGCTCAAGCAAAACTGTCTACAACAGCCATTTAATTTTAATTATGTTTAATCAAGTCTATTTGGACTTCTACCTAACCTTACTGATATCTCCACAACGAGTGCTGGTTTATCTCCACCTTCTGCATTTCATAGGGAGTGCAGTGGCTCAAGTGGTTAAGACCCTGAAACTTGATGACTGGAAAGTCTGAGTTCAATACCCGAGTGCTGCATGATGGAGTGAGCTCCCATCTCTGTCCCAGCTCCTGCCAACCTAGTAGTTTGAAAGCAAGAAATTGCAAGTAGACAAGTAGATGCATAGGAACCACTTTGGCAGGAAAGGTAACAGCACTTTACATTTATAAACTGATGGGGTCTGAACTCTTTGCGACAAACCAGGAAAGGGACCTTGGTGTCCTGGTGGAGGAGAACTCAATGAAGGTGTCAACCCAGTGTGCCTCAGCAGTGAAAAAAGCAAACTCAATGCTAGGGATCATTAGGAAGGGTATAGAAAATAAGTCAGCAAGTGTCATTTTGCCTCTTTATAAATCTATGGTGAGGCCCCATCTGGAACTCTGTGTACAGTTCTGGTCGCCATACCTCCAGAAGGATATTATGGAGCTGGAAAAAGTGCAGAGGAGGGCAACCATAATGATGAGGGGACTGGAACACCTTCCTTACCATCGGAGGATGCAACCGTTGGGCCTCTTCACTCTTGAACGACGACGTCTAAGAGGTGACCTGATTGAAGTTTATAAAATCATGCACGGTGTGGACAAAGTAGATAAGGAAAAACTGTTTTCCCTATCGCACAACACTAGAACTAGGGGACACTCCATGAAACTTTTGGGTACTAGTTCTCAAACAAATAAGAGAAAGTACATTTTCACCCAGAGAATTACTGGTCTATGGAACTCCCTGCCAGAAGAAGTGGTGACAGCTGTCAGTCTTGACAGCTTTAAGAAAGGATTAGACAAGTTCATGGAGGACAAGAGTATCAATGGCTATAATTATGGATACCTAAGGACAACCTCCGGGTTGGAGAGATAGGCAGGATATCTCTCAATGCCATTTCCAGGGAATCCTAAGCAGGTGAAGGCATCTCCTTGGGAATAATACCCTGAAGGAAATGGTGAGCCACTGTGTGAGACAGAATGCTGGACTGGATAGGCTTCTGTGGCCTCTTCCAGCAAGGCTGTTCTTATGTTCTTATAGCACTCCGGTGTTTAGTCATGCCTGCCACATGACCACGGAAGCGTCTGCAGAAGCAGACAGTGCTGGCTCTCGGCAGCTTGCGTAATATCACGAGATTTCAAGCATGCACAATTCGAACGCCAAGAAGCACGCAGTATAGCTGTGAAATGTATACACTCTTGTAACATATGTTCAAATCACCCAATAATTGTTGTTCCCGCTGTTTTGTATCAGGTGAAATGTGTATATAAGTCCCCGTTGTTCCCCTCCAGGTTGTTTTCAGACTCCAGAAAAGAGCTGTATTTCACTATGCTTGTTGTCACCTCCAGTTTCTGAACACCAAAGCTCAGTAAACGTATTTGTGTGGATTCACAGGGAGTTGGGCTTCTGGGAACTGAAGTCCAAGAACACCTGGAGCATACATGCAGTAAACCCATTTGTGTGGATTCACAGAGACTTGGGCTTCTGGGAATTGAAGTCCAAGAACACCTGGAGCGTATGCACACTAAACCCATTTGTGTGGATTCAAAAGACTTGGGCTTCTGGGAATTGAAGTCCAAGAATACCTGGAGCGTACGCACAGTAAACCCATTTGTGTGGATTCACAGAGAGTTGGGCTTCTGGGAAATGAAGCCCAAGAACACCTGGAGCGTATGTACACTAAACTCATTTGTGTGGATTCACAGAGACTTGGGCTTCTGGGAATTCAAGTCCAAGAACACCTGGAGCGTATGCACAGTAAACCCGTTCTTGTGGATTCACAGAGACTTGGGCTTCTGGGAGCTGAAGTCCAAGAACAGCTGGAGTGCCAAGGTTCGCCATCACTGTCCTAGGGCTTGGTTTCCAGTCCTCTGATCATCCTTCTTGCCTTTCTCTGGACCTGCTCTAATTTATTTGCCTCTTTTTTAAAGTGCGCAGAATTGGACAGAGGACTCTCGATGTGGTCTAGTTAGTACTGGATAGAGGGGAACGAATTGTACGTAGAAGATAAACGTAAGGCTAAAATAGGACTCTGGAGGCTTTGATTCCTGGTTCCAAAAGCTCCTTTTGTGGATCAAACGCGGCTTCATTAGGGTGTGTCAAAGGAGAAGAAGCACCTCTTTCATTCACAATCTAGCCTGGTTTGGATTCCTGCCACGGCACCACTCAGAACGTGACATCTTCACCTTGCTGAGATGAAACCGGGCCCTCTCTGTATCTAGATGGAAATCCGGGCCAAGGGCAAGAGCCAGGGGGACACCGGAGATCTGGGAAATGGCCGATGTGCTCCAGGGACTGAAGATGACACACATTCGGCACATCTTGTCCTCAATTCATGTATTATTCGGTAGTGATTCAGTCCCATCCTTTGCTTGTGTGATGTAAACAAACTGACATGCAGGATGGGAAGAGAAAGGAACCACAGAAGCGCACCGGAGGAGTTCAAGAACATAATCAAAAGACATTCCAAAATTGTCCTGGCCAGGTGGTTGAAGCGGTAGCAGAAGCTGGTGGAATTGAGACTTCCCCCTTTAAAAGTAAATCTAAGAATAAAAGCTATTCTCTCATTCTATAACTTGGAGTTTTTTCCTTTTTGTAAAGACCCACAGTCCCCTAAGCTGAAATTTCCATAGTTTGGGCAACAAAGCCTTCTGTCCTCTGCCAATCAAACTCACTGGGGGTGTCTGGAACTTGGAAAACGACAACAACAACTATTTCTTCCTCCTCCACCTTCCTCCACCTTGTTCTTGCTCTTGTTCTTGCTCTTCCTCTTGCTCTTGTTCTTGCTCTTGTTCTTGTTTTGTTCTTGTTCTTACTCTTTCACTTGTTCTTGCTCTTGCTCTTGTTCTTGTACTTGTTTTGTTTTTGCTCTTGTTCTTGTTCTAGTGCTTGTTCTAGTGCTTGTTCTTGTGCTTGCTCTTGTTTTGTTTTTGCTCTAGTTCTTGTTCTTGTTCTAGTGTTTGTTCTTGTTCTTGTTCTTGTTTTGTTTTTACTCTTGTTCTTGTTCTAGTGCTTGTTCTTGCTCTTGCTCTGTTCTTGCTCTTGCTCCTACTCTTGTTCTTGTTCTTACTCTTTCACTTGCTCTTGCTCTTGTTCTTGTTCTTGCACTTGTTTTGTTTTTGCTCTTGCTCTTGTTCTAGTGCTTGTTCTTGTTCTTGATTTGTTCTTGCTCTTGTTCTTGTTTTGTTCTTGTTCTTGCTCTTGCTCTTGCTCTTGCTCTTGTTCTTGTTCTTGCTCTTGCTCTTGCTCTTCTTCTTGTTCTGTTCTTGTTCTTGCTTTTGCTCTTGCTCTTGTTCTTGCTCTTCTGAACAATTTTGGAAATTGCAAATTCAAACTGTTTTAAACATTAGTCTTCAGTTGTAAGAGAGACCACTAACTTTTATCTTCTCATAAGATATTTTTGGAAAGTTACATGAAATGTTGCAAAATCTTGCATATTCTGAACAGTTTTCAAAATTGCAAATTCAAACCATTTTAAACATTAGTCTTCTGTTCGAAGAGATACCGCTAGCTTTTATCTTCTCATGAGGTTGTAAGGCAATAACTTCTGCACTATTGCAAATAGCAAAAACCACAAAAAAGACATTTACACAAAATTTTGCCAAATCTTGCAAATTTTGAACAGTTTTAGAAATTGAAAATTCTAACTGTTTTAAACATTAATCTTCTGCTGTAAGAGAGACCACTAACTTTTATCTTCTCATGAGGATGTAAGGCAATACATTCTGCACTATTGCAAAAAGCAAAAAAGACGTTTAGATGAAATTTTGCCAAATCTTGCAAATTCTGAACTTGCAATTTCCAAAATTGTTCAGAATTTGCAAGATTTGGCAAAATTTCATCTAAATGTCTTTTTTGTTTGTTTTTTTCTTTTTGCAATAGTGCAGAAAGTATTGCCTTACATCCTCATGAGCTGTTACAAGTTAGTGGTCTCCCTTACAGAAGAAGAATAATGTTTAAAAGAGTTTGAATTTGCAATTTCCAAAACTGTTCAGAATTTGCAACATTTGGTAAAATTTCGTGTAAATGTCTTTTTTGTTTTCTTTCCTATTTGCAATAGTGCACACCGTATTGCATTACATGCTCATGAGAATATAAATGTTTGCAGTCTCTCTTACAGCAGAAGACAAAAGTTTAAAACAGTTTGAATTTGAAATTTCCAAAACTGTTCAGAATTTGAAAGATTTTGCAAAATTTTGTGTAAATGTCTTTTTTTGTTGTTTTTGCTATTTGCAATAGTGCAGAAAGTACTGCCTTACATCCTCAGGAGAAGATAAAAATTAGCATTCTCTCTTACAGTAGAAGACTAATGTTTAAAACAGTTGGAATTTGAAATTTCCAAAACTGTTCAGAACTGGCAAGGTTTTGCAAAATTTGGGGGAAAGTCGCTCGTGTGGGGTTTTTTTGCTATTTGGATTGGGCAGAAAGTATTGCCTTAAAACCTCACGAGAAGATAAAATTTAGTGGTCTCTCTTACAACAGAAGACTGTTTAAAACAGTTTGAATTTGCAGTTTCCAAAATTGTTCAGAATTTGCAAGATTTGGCAAAATTTCGTTTAAATGACTTTTTTCTTTTTTCTTTTTGCAATAGCGCAGAATGTATTGCCGTTCATACTCATGAGCTGTTAAAAGTTAGTGGTCTCCCTTACAGAATAATAATAATGTTAAAAAGTGTTTGAATTTCCAATTTCCAAATCTGTTCAGAATTTGCAAGATTTGGCAAAATTTCGTGTAAATGTCTTTTTTGGGTTTTTTCCTATTTGCAATAGGCATACAGTATTGCCTTACATGCTAATGAGAAGATGAAAGTTTGCGGTGTCTCTCACAGCAGAAAACAAATGTTTAAAAGAGTTTGAATTTGAAATTTCCAAAACTGTTCAGAATTTGCAAGGTTTGGCAAAATTTGGGGGAAAGTCTTTTTTGTGGTTTTTTTTGCTATTTGCAGAGGTGCAGAAAGTATTGCCTTAAAACCTCATGAGCAGTTAAAAGTTTGTGGGCTCTCGTACAGCTGAAGACTAACGTTTTAAACAGTTTGAATTTGCAATTTTCAAAACTGTTCAGAATTTGCAAAATTGTGTGTTAATGTCTTTTTTGTGTTTTTTTGCTTTTTGCAATAGTGCAGAAAGTATTGCCTTACATCATCAGGAGATGATAAAAATTAGCAAACTCTTACAGCAGAAGACTAATGTTTAAAACAGTTTCAAGTTGCAATTTCCAAAACAGTTCACAATTTGCAAGATTTGGCAAATTTTCATGTAAATGTCTTTTTTTGTTTTTTGCAATAGTGCAGAAAGTATTGTCTTACATCCTAGTGAGCAGTTAAAAGTTAGTGGTCTCCCTTACCAAAGATGAATAATGTTTAAAAGAGTTTTAATTTGAAATTTCCAAAACTGTTCAGAATTTGCAAGGTTTGGCAAAATTTGGGGAAAAGTCTTTTTTGTGTTTTTTCCTACTATTTGCAACAGTGCAGAAAGTATTGCCTTAAAACCTCATGAGAAGATAAAAGTTTGAGGTCTCTCTTATGGCAGAAGACAAATGTTTAAAAGAGTTTGAATTTGAAATTTCCAAAACTGTTCAGAATTTGCAAGGTTTGGCAAAATTTGGGGGAAAGTCTTTTTTGTGGTTTTTTTGATATTTGCAATAGTGCAGAAAGTATAGCCTTAAAACCTCATGAGATGATAAAAGTTAGTGGTCTCTCTTGCAGCAGACTAAAGTTTAAAACAGTTTGAATTTGCATTTCTCAAAACTGTTCAGAATTTGCAAAATTTCGCAAAATTTTGTGTAAATGTCTTTCTTGTTGTTTTTGCTATTTGCAATAGTGCAGAAAGTATTGCCTTACAACCTCATGAGAAGATAAAAGTTTGCAGTATCTCTTACAACAGAAGACTAATGTTTAAAAGGGTTTGAATTTGCAATTTCCAAAACTGTTCAGAATTTGCAAGATTTTGCAAAATTTCATGTAAATGTCTTTTTTGCTTTTTGCAGTCATGCAGTAAGTATTGCCTTATATCCTCATGAGAAGATAAAAGTTTGCAGTATCTCTTACAACAGAAGACTAATGTTTAAAAGGGTTTGAATTTGCAATTTCCAAAACTGTTCAGAATTTGCAAGATTTTGCAATATTTCATGTAAATGTCTATTTTGTTATTTGCAATAGTGCAGAAAGTATTGCCTTACATCCTCAGGAGAAGATAAAAATTAGCAGTCTCTCTTACAGTAGAAGACTAATGTTTAAAACAGTTGGAATTTGCAATTTCCAAAACAGTTCATAATTTGAAAGATTTGGCAAATTTTCATGTAAATGTCTTTTTTGTTATTTGCAATTGTGCAGAATATATTGCCTTACATCCTAGTGAGCAGTTAAAAGTTAGCGTTCTCTCTTACAGCAGAAGATTAATGGTTAAAACAGTTTGAATTTGAAATTACCAAAACTGTTCAGAATTTGCAAGGTTTGGCAAAATTTTGTGTTAATGTCTTTTTTTTGTTTTTGCTATTTGCAACAGTGCACAATGTATTGCCTAACAACCTCATGAGAAGATAAAAGTTGGCAGTATCTCTTACACAGAAGACTAATGTTTAAAAGGGTTTGAATTTGCAATTTTCAAAACTGTTCAGAATATGCAAGATTTTGCAAAATTTCGAGTAAATGTCTTTTTTGCTTTTTGCAATCGTTCAGTAAGTATTGCATTACATCCTTATGAGCTGTTAAAAGTTAGCAGACTCTATCACAGCAGAAGACTAATGTTTAAAACAGTTTGAATTTGCAATATCAAAACTGTTCAGAATTTTCAAGATTTGGAAAATTCTGTCTAAATGTCTTTTTTTTGCTTTTTGCAACAGAGCAGAAAGTATTGCCTTACATCCCCATGCACAGTTAATAGTTAGCGGTGTCTCTTACAGCAGAAGACTAATGTTTAAAACAATTAGAATTTGCAATTTCCAAAATTGTTCAGAATGTGTAAGATTTGGCAATTTTTTGTGTAAATGTCTTTTTTATTGTTTTTGCTATTTGCAATAGTGCAGAAAGTATTGCCTTAAAAATCTCATGAGAAGATAAAAGTTAGTGGTCTCTCTTGCAGCAGACTAAAGTTTAAAACTGTTTGAATTTGCAATTCTCAAAAACTGTTCAGAATTTGCAAAATTTGGCAAAATTTCATCTAAATGTCTTTTCTGCTTTTTGCAATAGTGTAGAAAGTATTGCCTTATATCCTCATGAGAAGATAAAAGTTAGTGGTGTCTCTTACAGCAGAAGACTACAGTTTAAAACAGTTTGAATTTGCATTTCTCAAAACTGTTCAGAATTTGCAAAATTTTGCAAAAATTTGTGTAAACGTCTTTCTTGTTGTTTTTGCTATTTGCAATAGTGCAGAAAGTATTGCCTTACAACCTCATGAGAAGATAAAAGTTTGCAGTATCTCTTACAACAGAAGACTAATGTTTAAAAGGGTTTGAATTTGCAATTTCCAAAACTGTTCAGAATCTGCAAGATTTTGCAAAATTTCATGTAAATGTCTTTTTTGCTTTTTGCAGTCATGCAGTAAGTATTGCCTTATAACCTCATGAGAAGATAAAAGTTTGCAGTATCTCTTACAACAGAAGACTAATGTTTAAAAGGGTTTGAATTTGCAATTTCCAAAACTGTTCAGAATTTGCAAGATTTTGCAATATTTCATGTAAATGTCTATTTTGTTATTTGCAATAGTGCAGAAAGTATTGCCTTACATCCTCAGGAGAAGATAAAAATTAGCAGTCTCTCTTACAGTAGAAGACTAATGTTTAAAACAGTTGGAATTTGCAATTTCCAAAACAGTTCATAATTTGAAAGATTTGGCAAATTTTCATGTAAATGTCTTTTTTGTTATTTGCAATTGTGCAGAATATATTGCCTTACATCCTAGTGAGCAGTTAAAAGTTAGCGTTCTCTCTTACAGCAGAAGATTAATGGTTAAAACAGTTTGAATTTGAAATTTCCAAAACTGTTCAGAATTTGCAAGGTTTGGCAAAATTTTGTGTTAATGTCTTTTTTTTGTTTTTGCTATTTGCAACAGTGCACAATGTATTGCCTTACAACCTCATGAGAAGATAAAAGTTGGCAGTATCTCTTACAACAGAAGACTAATGTTTAAAAGGGTTTGAATTTGCAATTTTCAAAACTGTTCAGAATATGCAAGATTTTGCAAAATTTCGTGTAAATGTCTTTTTTGCTTTTTGCAATCGTTCAGTAAGTATTGCATTACATCCTTATGAGCTGTTAAAAGTTAGCAGACTCTATCACAGCAGAAGACTAATGTTTAAAACAGTTTGAATTTGCAATATCAAAACTGTTCAGAATTTTCAAGATTTGGAAAATTCCGTCTAAATGTCTTTTTTTTTGCTTTTTGCAACAGAGCAGAAAGTATTGCCTTACATCCCCATGCACAGTTAATAGTTAGCGGTGTCTCTTACAGCAGAAGACTAATGTTTAAAACAATTAGAATTTGCAATTTCCAAAATTGTTCAGAATGTGTAAGATTTGGCAATTTTTTGTGTAAATGTCTTTTTTATTGTTTTTGCTATTTGCAATAGTGCAGAAAGTATTGCCTTAAAAATCTCATGAGAAGATAAAAGTTAGTGGTCTCTCTTACAGCAGAAAACAAATGTTTAAAAGAGTTTGAATTTGAAATTTGCAAAACTGTTCAGAATTTGCAAGGTTTGGCAAAATTTGGGGGAAAGTCTTTTTTGTGGTTTTTTTTGCTATTTGCAACAGTGCAGAAAGTATTGCCTTAAAACCTCAGGAGAAGATAAAAGTTTTTGGTCTCTCTTATGGCAGAAGACAAATGTTTAAAAGAGTTTGAATTTGAAATTTTCAAAACTGTTCAGAATTTGCAAAATTGTGTGTAAATGTCTTTTTTGTGTTTTTTTGCTTTTTGCAATAGTGCAGAAAGTATTGCCTTACATCCTCAGGAGAAGATAAAAATTAGCAGAGTCTTACAGCAGAAGACTAATGTTGAAAACAGTTTCAATTTGCAATTTCCAAAACAGTTCACAATTTGCAAGATTTGGCAAATTTTCATGTAAATGTCTTTTTTTTGTTTTTTGCAATAGTGCAGAAAGTATTTCCTTACATCCTCAGGAGAAGATAAAAATTAGCAGACTCTTACAGCAGAAGACTAATGGTTAAAACAGTTTGAATTTGAAATTTCCAAAACTGTTCAGAATTTGCAAGGTTTGGCAAAATTTTGTGTTAATGTCTTTTTTTGTTTTTGCTATTTGCAACAGTGCACAAAGTATTGCCTTACAACCTCATGAGAAGATAAAAGTTAGCAGTATCTCTTACAACAGAAGACTAATGTTTAAAAGGGTTTGAATTTGCAATTTCCAAAACTGTTCAGAATTTTCAAGATTTGGAAAATTCCGTCTAAATGTCTTTTTTTTTTGCTTTTTGCAATAGAGCAGAAAGTATTGCCTTACATCCCCATGCACAGTTAATAGTTAGCGGTGTCTCTTACAGCAGAAGACTAATTTTTAAAACAATTAGAATTTGCAATTTCCAAAACTGTTCAGAATTTGCAAGATTTGGCAATTTTTTGTGTAAATGTCTTTTTTGTTGTTTTTGCTATTTGCAATAGTGCAGAAAGTATTGCCTTAAAACCTCATGAGAAGATAAAAGTTAGCAGTATCTCTTACAACAGAAGACGAATGTTTAAAACGGTTTGAATTTGCAACTTCCAAAACTGTTCAGAATTTGCAAGATTTGGCAAAATTTTGTGTACATGTATTTTTCTTTTTTGCTTTTTGCACTAGTGCAGAATATATTGCCGTACATCCTCATGAGCTGTTAGTGGTCTCTCTTACAACAGAATACTAATGTTTAAAACAGTTTGAATTTGCAATTTCCAAATTTGTTCAGCATTTGCAAGATTTAATTTTTTTTGTTTAAATGTCCTTTTTGTCTTTTTTGCTTATTGCAGTAGTGCAGAAAGTATTGCCTTACATCCTCATGAGCAGTTAAAAGTTTGAGGGCTCTCTTACAGCTGAAGACTAACGGTTGAAACAGTTTGAATTTGCAATTTTCAAAACTGTTCAGAGTTTGCAAAATTGAGTGTAAATGTCTTTTTTGTTGTTTTTGCTAATTGCAATAGTGCCGAAAGTATTGCCTTGCAACCTCATGAGAAGATAAAAGTTAGCAGTATCTCTTACAAGAGAAGACTAATGTTTAAAATAGTGTGAATTTCCAATTTCCAAAACTGTTCAGCATTTGCATGATTTGGCAAAATTTGGTGTAAATGTCTTTTTTCTTTTTGCAATAGTGCAGAATGTATTGCCTTACATCCTCATGAGCTGTTAAATGTTAGTGGTCTCCCTTACCAAAGAATAATAATGTTAAAAAGAGTTTGAATTACCAATTTCCAAAACTGTTCAGAATTTGCAAGATTTGGCAAAAGTTCGTGTAAATGTTTTTTTTCCTATTTGCAATAGTGCATAAAGTATTGCCTTACATGCTAATAAGAAGATAAAAGTTTGTGGTCTCTCTTACAGGAGAAGACAAATGTTTAAAAGAGTTTGGATTTGAAATTTCCAAAACTGTTCAGAATTTGCAAGGTTTGGCAAAATTTGGGGGAAAGTCTTTTTTGTGGGTTTTTTTGATATTTGCAATAGTGCAGAAAGTATTGCCTTAAAACTTCATGAGATGATAAAAGTTAGTGGTCTCTCTTGCAGCAGACTAAAGTTTAAAACTGTTTGAATTTGCAATTCTCAAAAACTGTTCAGAATTTGCAAGATTTTGCAAAATTTCATGTAAATGTCTTTTTTGCTTTTTGCAGTCATGCAGTAAGTATTGCCTTATAACCTCATGAGAAGATAAAAGAAAGCAGTATCTCTTACAACAGAAGACTAAGGTTTAAAATGGTGTGAATTTGCAATTTCCAAAACTGTTCAGAATTTGCAAGATTTGGCAAAGTTTGGTGTAAATGTCTTTTTACTTTTTGCAATAGTGCAGAATGTATTGCCTTACAACCTCATGAGCTGTTAAAAGTTAGTGGTCTCCCTTACAGAAGAAGAATAATGTTAAAAAGAGTTTGAATGTCCAATTTCCAAAACTGTTCAGAATTTGCAAGATTTGGCAAAAATTTTGTGTAAATATATATATTTATTCATGTTTGCAATAGTGCATACAGTATTGCCTTACATGCTAATGAGAAGATAAAAGTTTGCGGTCTCTCTTACAGTAGAAGACCAATGTTTAAAACAGTTGGAATTTGAAATTTCCAAAACTGTTCAGAATTTGCAAGGTTTGGCAAAATTTGGGAGAAAGTTTTTTTGTGGGGGTTTTTGTTATTTCCAATAGTGTAGAAATTATTGCCTTAAAACCTCATGAGAAGATAAAAGTTAGTGGTCTCTCTTACAACAGAAGACTAATGTTTAAAACAGTTTGAATTTGCAATTTCCAAAATGGTTCAGAATTTGCAAGATTTGGCAAAATTTCGTTTAAATGTCTTTTTTTTGCTTTTTGCAGTAGTGCAGAAAGTATTCCCTTACATCCTCATGTGCAGTTAAAAGTTTGCGGGCTCTCTTACAGCTGAAGACTAACGTTTGAAAGAGTTTGAATTTGCAATTTACAAAACTGTTCTGAATTTGCAAAATTGTGTGTAAATATCTTTTTTGTTGTTTTTGCTATTTGCAATAGTGCCGAAAGTATTGCCTTACAAACTAATGAGAAGATAAAAGTTAGCAGTATCTCTTACAACAGAAGACAAATGTTTAAAACGGTTTGAATTTGCAATTTTCAAAACTGTCCAGAATTTGCAAGATTTGGCAATTTTTCGTGTAAATGTCTTTTTTGTTGTTTTTGCTATTTGCAGTAGTGCAGAAAGTATTGCCTTACATCCTCAGAAGATAAAAATTAACAGTCTCTCTTACAGTAGAAGACTAATGTTTAAAACAGTTGGAATTTGCAATTTCCAAAACAATTCAGAATTCACAAGATTTGGCAAATTTTTGTGTAAATGTCTTTTTTTTGTTTTTTGCAATAGTGCAGAATGTATTGCCTTACATCCTAGTGAGCAGTTAAAAGTTAGCAGTCTCTCATACAACAGAAGACGAATGTTTAAAACAGTTTGAATTTGAAATTTCCAAAACTGTTCAGAATTTGCAAGGTTTAGCAAAAATTTGGGGGAAAGTCTTTTTTGTGTTTTTTTCTGCTATTTGCAATAGTGCAGAAAGTATTGCCTTAAAATCTCTTGAGAAGATAAAAGTTAGAGGTCTCTCTTACAACAGAATACTAATGTTTAAAACAGTTTGAATTTGCAATTTCCATAATTGTTCAGCATTTGCAAGATTTGGCAAAATTGTATATAAATGTCTTTTTTGTCTTTTTTGCTTTTTGCAGTAGTGCAGAAAGTATTGTTAAAAGTTAGTGGTCTCCCTTACCGAAGAAGAAGAATGTTAAAAAGAGTTTGAATTTCCAATTTCCAAAACTGTTCAGAATTTGCAATATTTGGCAAAATTTCGTGTAAATGACTTTTTTGGTGTTTTTTACTATTTGCAATAGTGCATACAGTATTGCCTTACTTGCTAATGAGAAGATAACAGTTTGCGGTCTCTCTTACAGCAGAAGAAGATGCTCTTGCTCTTGTTCTTGTTTTGTTCTTGCTCTTGTTCTTGTTTTGTTCTTGCTCTAGCTCTAGCTCTTGGCCTTGTTTTGTTCTTGCTCTTTTTCTTGTTCTTGTTCTTCCTCTTGCTCTTGCACTTGTTCTTGTTTTGTTCTTGCTCTTGGTTTGCTCTTGTTCTTGTTCTTGCTCTTATTTTGTTCTTGCTCTTGCTCTTGTTCTTTTTCTTGTTCTTGTTCTTGTTCTTGTTCTTTTTCTTGTTCTTGCTCTTGTTCTTCCTCTTGTTCTTGTTCTTGCTCTCATTCTTGTTCTTGTTTTGTTCCCTTTCTTTTTCTTGTTCTTGCTCTTACTTGGTTCTTGTTCTTGTTCCTGCTCTTGTTTTGTTCTTGTTCTTGCTCTTGCTCTGTTCTTGTTCTTGCTCTTGTTCTTGTTCTTGCTCTTGTTCTTGTTCTTGCTCTTGTTCTTCCTCTTGTTCTTCCTCTAGCTCTTGTTTTGTGCTTGTTCTTGTTCTTGCTATTATTTTATTCTTGCTCTTGCTCTTGTCCTTCTTTTTGTTCTTCTTCTTGTTCTTGCTCTTCTTCTTGTTCTTGTTTTGCTCCTATTCTTGCTCTTGCTCTTCTTGTTGTTCTTGTTCACTACGGCGAGTGGGCAGCAATATAAATTTGAACTAACTCCAAATATTGGCCATTATTATATCAATTGGCCATGAAGATTGTCCTGGGGACAATATAATGCACTGGCCGTTCATCTGCCTTCTCCATGGCCCCTGTACCACTGATCCAGCTCCACAAGTCACTTTCTATCCTCAGCCCTTTTGGCACACAAAGTCTTCATCACCAGCCCAAGGCCAGGATGGCTGAATCTGCTGCCCTCCATCAAGAGGGACTCAAGTGGAATTTATTCCTTTTGGGGACCATCATCCACCCCTGTGGACTTAGTCTGTGGACCGTTAGTCCTCAGGACAGTCAGGTTAGTTAACCGCCAGCTAACAATTGGCATTGAGTCGCTGGCAGTAGGTTCTACTACTCAATGACCCTACCAGGTTAACCTGGCCAGACTTTATCCCTCCATCTACTACCTGTTATTTTTCTCAGGGAAACATCCTGCAATTAAATATCTGCATGCTAAGCAGCTGCTCTGTCTTTTACTAGAGAAGAGTTTTTCTCTTTCCACAGCTTTGGCGACTCAAATTCTTCTGCAGTGTTGGGTCCTTTCCTTGTCAAGCTGGAAGTGATCTATTCTGGCAGTCCACAGCCAGATCTGTGATGCCCTGATCTATGTGGGAAGAGGCAGGACCATTGTGGGGAGATACTTTGTTGACCTACCCCGGTGTTTCCCAACCTTTGGTGTTTGGACTTCAATTCCCAGAAGCCTCAGTCAATTCCCCAAAGCACCGATCAGCCAATGGACTGACTGAGGCCTTCTGGGAATTGAAGTCCACCAGAGTTCTGTGGAACATAGTTTGGGAAATGCTGCTTTACTCTTTTTTTCTCGAATGATCCACAACTTTTCACAAACCACCCAATCAAGTGTCTTGCTGCAGTGTTTCCCAACCTCTGGTTTTTGGACTTCAATTGCCATAAGCTTAAGACAATTCTTCAAAAGCTGTGGTGGCTCAGTGGTTAAGAAGCTCACCTTGTTAGCTGGAAGGCCGGCAAGTCAGCAGTTCGAGACCCGGGTACTGCATGACAGATTGAGTGCCTGTCTCTGTCCCGGCTCCTGCCAACCTAGCAGTTCAAAAGTGAGAAAATTGCAAGTAGATAAACAGCATTCCGTGTGTTCCGGTGTCTAGTCACGCCTGCCACATGACCACGGAAACGTCTGCAGAAGCAGACAACACTCGCTCTTCGCCTATGAAACAGAGATGAGCACTGAACCCTAGAGCTGGATACAACAAGTGTGACCTTTACCTTTTAAATAGGGACCACTTTGGTGGAGAAAAGATCTTGGGGACATGAAAGAGCCTCATTCGGGCATCCCCTGAGTGGAGTTTTCTGGCATGAAATTATTATAGTACTGATCAGCCAATGTACTGACTTAGGCTTTTGGGAATTAAAGACCCTCTGTGGGGCCTGGCCCCCACATTGGGAAACTCTGACCTACAAGCCTCTCCGAGAAACCCAATAACCCTCTAAGATGGCAAACGGCAGCTCATCAGCTCTTAGTCCCACCCTAATGTGGATGCTATGGGGTGGGGAGGTGGGGATGGAGCGGAAAGAAAGATGAGAAGACAAGGTGAAGAAAAGTCAACCAAGGACCTCTACAGAGAATAACTATCTGTTCTCCCCCGGATGCGGAATGCCATGGTAACAGAAAGGGAAGAGATGCCGAGATAGGCGAGGGAGAAAGGAAGACTTGGGTGCGTAAAAGTCCGGAGGAGGGCTGTTTCCTTCAGCAAGGGCTTTGGGTGAAGAAGGAGAAGTGCAGGATGAAACCCGGCGAGCCTCAGTTCCTCCTCCTTCTGCAGCTTCTTCCAGCAATTGGTAAGTAACCAAGTTTTGGAAAGTTTTTTTTTTTAACTCATCCCACTTGCCCAACTTTTTTTAAAAAAAAGTCAGCTCTTGCATTCAGTGTTACCATTTAGTTCAAGAGTTCTCAACCTTTTTAAACTGGGGGCCAGGTCACGCTCCCTCGGACAGCTCCGGGGACCGGATGGCCATTTTGCCCTCCCTCCACCACGTGACACTTCCTGGTGCAGTGAAGGCAATGGGGGTCCGCATGAAATGGTGCCGTGGGCCATGTTTGGCCCACAGGTTGCAGGTTGAGAATCCCTGATTGAGTTGCTTTCAATTTATTAAACATTCTTGAGGGGACACAAGAGGAAAACCAAATTAAAAGATGGAGGAAGGACTGGACAAGGAAGAACATTAAAGGAGGAGGACATGGCTGAGGAACTCAACCTCCCCTACGTCACTTGGAGGACCCTGAGCAGGCTGAGGTTCAGAGACCTTAAATGCAAGACCAACAGGCTCAAGTGGGGGCTTCTGGAAGACTAACAACACGCGGTGTGAATGTGGAGAGATACAGAATCCATCTCATTTCCTGGTCTGCCGATTGATGCCAGAAACATGAACTGATGAGGACTTGAGTTTGGCCAACGACAAAGCCAAGAAAGTGGCTTCATTTTGGCTGTCCAGGATTTGATCAGGACATCACCACATAATAATTCCGTGTCAGAAATTATTCTGGGTCAAAAGGATTTTTGCTGGAGAAACTCCACTCAGGGGATGCCCGGAAGAGGCTCCTTTCATGTCCCCAAGATCTTTTCCCACCCAAGTGGTCCCTATTTATCTACTTGAAATTTCTTGCTTTCGAACTGCTAGGTTGGCAGCAGCTGGGACAGACGGACGCTCAATCCATCATGCAGTTCCCGGGTCTTGAACTGCTAACTTAACGGCCTTCCAGGACATGAAAGAAAGAAACCCGCTAAAATAAAAACACTATAAGACTGATCTCACAAATTACATGTATTTGGAATGGTCCTGTAAAAATATTTCTGAATGTTCTTAAAATGTAACTTTGAAAAACAATAACAACTATTATATAACATATAATAACAATTGTTTTACACCAGTAAGTAGGTTTGTTCCAATCTGCACTGGGAAGATAATGGTGCCAAGTCCTCATTATAGCCACCTCCAGGTAACGTATTCCTGGTGACTACATTACCTGTAGCTTGAACATTCAGTTTGATCTGGTGTGAGAAAGATTAGCTGGCAAAACAAGGTTGCCATTACCTGGGTTAGTCCTGATTGCACTTCATCAATAATAATAATAATAATAATAATAATAATAATAATAATAATAATAATAATAATAATAATAATAATAATAATAATAATAATAATAATAATAATAATAATAATAATAATAATAATAATAATAATAATAATAATAATAATAGTCTGCTACTTGGACTAATCCATGTGTCCTATACTAAATCAAGTGTGCTGAATCCAAATCTGAAAACTGCCTAGGACGTCAGGATCTTACGTTAGCAAATCTCACCCTCTTGGTTAGGTTCTTGCATTGATCACGCAAGGTATATTTGCCATATCGTGTAAATCACGCATGTTATTACCAGTAGCAAAATTGTTGTTGTGCAGTGTTGTCATTCAAAAATGTAAAAAGTATCCACAATCTTCGAGAAGGCTATTTCTGTGTAATCCAGTTGAGAAAATATATTCTCTTGTTGGTATTGTTCCACCTAAGATCAGGAGAGAAGTAGCAGTGGAGGCTGAGAAAACTAAGCAAGAGAAGGACCCTCAACACCCTCTGAATGGATGTGAGTCTCAAGTCCACCGGCTCAGATCCAGGAAGAGATTTATGGCAAGAACATACTTTCTGGATGAAGGAGCTCACTGGACAAGAAACCACATTGAAGGAGGATATGAATGAGGGACTCGACCTCCCCTACGTCACTTGGGGGACCCTGAATTGGTTGAGGGTTGGAGTCCCTAAATGTAAGACTCACATGTTCACATGGGGGCTGCTGGTGGGCAGCAACATGTGCTGTTAATGTGGAGAGATACAGAATCTGGCTCATTTACTGGTCTGCCAGTTACTACGAGAAACACGTACCAAGGAAGATTTAATTTTGGCCAACGACAAAGTCAAGAAGGTGGCTTCATTTTGGCAGTCCAGGGTTCGATCGGGACACGAAAGAAGAAGAAGCCTGAACCTTCTATGCTCTGTGATCCATGAGCCATTTTATTTTATTCAAGGGCTAGGAGCAGACATGAGAGCAGGGATTCTCAACTTGCAGGCTGTGGGCCGAATGCAGCCCATGGCACCATTTCATCTGCCCCACCATCGCTTCCACCTTTTACACAACACCACCACACCAGGAAGTGCCATGCAGTGGAGGAAGGGCAAAATGGTCGTCTGGCCCTTGAAGCTGTCTGAGGGAGTGTGACCTGGCCTAAAAAGATTGAGAACTCCTGCATTAGAGATAGGCCATTGCTGGAAGAGAGGAATCCTTAACTAACACAATCATCTTAGTACCAAAGCACAAAAAGGTCATGTTGGAGATTATGGGAACAGGTTTCTCTTGTTTGATTTCACAAACCGAGGAAGATTCAAAGCTCTAGGGCATTCTGGGAAATCATTAGGGTCATTCTTGGAACCATGGAGTCTTGGTCAACTCTATAAATAATAATGTGTTTTCCCCAATTCTAATTACTGTATATACTCAACTATAAATCATTGCAAATATAAGTCAAGGTACCTAATTTGGACCTCTAAAACTAGGAAAATAGATTGACCCGAGTATAAGTCGGGGTGGAAAATGCAGTAGCTGCTAGTGAGTTTCAAGAATTAAAATACATGAAAAGATGGTAAAATTAATTAATTGAGACCTTTGTGTGGGTATATTTTTCAGTGTTTACATTAACCCAAGTATAAGTCATGTCTCATTCTTGGACCTCATTTTGGGGGCTAAAAAACCCAATTTATGCTCGCGTATATACGGTATGACTCCCTCTAAGATCTATTTCTGGCCTGCGATGTTTGCAAAGGGCACGTGAAAATCAAAGAGAACCATTATTGCTTTGGAGAGTTTTCCAAAATCCACTTTGGGATAAATTGTAATTTTATTTAATAAATGCAAATGATCCAACCATCCCAACCATCTCTCTCTCTCTTTTTCTTCCTTCTTTCCATCCATCCATCCTTCCTTCCTATCTCTCTCTTTACTTATCCTTTCCTTCCATCCATCCTTCTTATCTTTCTCCCTCCCTCCCTCTCTCCCTCCCTCTCTCTCGCTCTACCTATCTATCTATCCTTTCTTTCCTTCCATCTTCCTTCCATCCATCCATCCATCCTTCCTTCCTCTCTATTTACTTATCCTTTCCTTCCTTCCTTCCATCCATCCTTCTTCCTTCCTATCTCTCTCTTTACTTATCCTTACCTTCCATCCATCTATCCTTATCTCTCTCCCTCCCTCCTCTCCCCTCCCCTCCCTCCCTCCCTCCCTATCTATCTATCTATCTATCTATCTATCTATCTATCTATCTATCTATCTATCTATCTATCTATCTATCTATCTATCTATCTATCTATCTATCTACCCTTTCTTTCCTTCCATCTTCCATCCATCCATCCTTCCTTCCTCTCTATTTACTTATCCTTTCCTTCCTTCCATCCTTCCATCCTTCCTTCCTTCTTATCTCTCTCTTTACTTATCCTTTCCTTCCTTCCATCCATCCATCCATCCATCCTTCCTTCCTCCTTATTTACTTATCCTTTCCTTCCTTCCTTCCTTCCATCCATCCATCCTTCCTTCCTTCCTTCCTTCCTATCTCTCTCTTTACTTATCCTTTCCTTCCATCCATCCATCCTCTCTATTTACTTATCCTTTCCTTCCTTCCTTCCATCCATCCATCCTTCCTTCCTTCCTATCTCTCTCTTTACTTATCCTTTCCTTCCATCCATCCATCCTCTCTATTTACTTATCCTTTCCTTCCTTCCTTCCATCCATCCATCCTTCCTTCCTATCTCTCTCTTTACTTATCTTTTCCTTCCATTCATCCATCCATCCTTCCTCTTCCTCCCTCCCTCCCGTTAACCAATGTTTTCAAAGGGTGTTTCTGTTGCAGGGACAGCGTCATGGATCAGTCCCAAAGTTGGTGACCTTGAGTACGACTCCAGGGAAGATGTGGACACTGGAGACTCCTTGACCAGCGATGAAAACTCCCAGACGTGGTCAGGTAGAGGAGTAGCAGCAGAGTGGGGGGTAGTATTGACTGGGGAGAGAATTGCTCCGCCATCTGTTACTGGGTCTGGCATTCTCTGAATTGTATTTTCCTAAGAGGGTTGACGGAGGATTCCTGCCTTGGCAAAGGGTTTGGGATAGGTCAAACCTGGAAATCACAGGTTAGATTTATCATGTTCATATTTAAGCGATTCCTTTTGTGTTAAACAAGAATACTCATAGAATCACAGAATAACTGAGTTGGAAGGGGGGAACTTTGAGGCCATCCAGTCCAACCCTCTGTGCTCAATGCAGGAATCCTAATCAAAGCAGATCTGACAGATATGGTGGTCCAATTCTCTCTTGAATCCTTCCAGAGTGTTGGTGCGCTCACCACCTCTCAAGGCAGCGGGTTCCACTGTCGTACTGCTCTAACAGTTAAGGAGTTTTTTTCCTAATATTCAGCCCTTCCTTTAGTTTCAGCACGTTATTATGCTTCCTGCACTGCACTCTGGGATGATGGAGAACGGATCCTTCCCTTCGACCATTCCTCTTTCAAGTATTTGGAGAGTGCTATCATGATTCCCCCCCTCCCGGCTCCTTTTTTCAAGCAGCTCAGCTTTTAATTAAAAATGCTATTTTTAAAGCGCTGTTAAAAACAATCATCTCAAAACATATAACAACAACAGCAGCAGCAATAACAATAACGATAACGGCGGCGGTGACTGCGGTGGCGATGACGGTAACGATAACAATAATGGTAACGATAATGATAATATTTTATTTATACCTCACTTTCCTTGACCCAATAGGCGACCCAAAGCGGCCACAACATTTAAAGATACAGTACAAAAATACAATTCAAGATACAAAATAGCGAAAAGCAAAGTTAGAATGATACCATATACAATAGGTAAAGTACAATACAACATTCCATGGAAGGAGACTGGAACAATACCGGCTCAACAATACCCTGCTCCTCTCACTTAGCCCCAGGCAAGTCCAACAGCGCTTTTGTACAACATCGATTTTGCTACTGGGAATAACACATGTGATGTACATGATATTGATTGTGCTGATTCCAAATCTGAACTCAGAATTTGCCTATTACCTACAGATTTTAAGGCCTAGTGCCATAGCTGTTCAAGGAAGCTCCTGCTTAGGTTGAAAGAAGAGAGTGCAAAAGCTGGCCTGAGACTCAACATCAAGAAAACCAATGGCCACAGGCCCCATCAGTCCCTGGAAAAGAGATGTGGGGAAGAAGTAGAAGCAGTGACAGACTTTACTTTCTTAGGATCCAAGATCACTGCAGATGGAGATTGCAGCCATGAAATGAAAAGGCGACTGATTCTTGGGAGACAAGCTATGAGAAACCTGAGGAACATAGTCAAAAGTAGAGACATCACCTTGCAAACAAAAGTCCGCATAGTGAAAGCAATGGTTTTCCCAGTGGTAATGTATGGGTGTGAGAGCTGGACCATTAGGAAAGCTGAGCGCAGAAGAATAGATGCCATTGAAATGTGGTGTTGGAGGAGAGTTTTGAGGGTCCCCTGGACAGCGAAGAGAACAAATAGGTTGATCTTAGAAGAAATCAACCCTGACTGCTCATTAGAAGGTCAGATAGTAAAGATGAAGATGAAGTACTTTGGACATCAAATGAGAAGAGAGGATTCACTTGAGAAAGCCTTGATGTTGGGAAAGGTCAAGGGCAAAAGAAGAAGGGGGCGGCAGAGAATGAGATGGCTAGATGGCATTGTTGACGCAATGGGCACAGAGTTGGATGGTTTGAGAAGGATGGTGGAGGATAGGGGTGCCTGGCGTGTGGTGGTCCATGGGGTCACGAAAGTTTAGACTCAACTGTGCGACTGAACAACAACAAAAATAGCTGTTGAAATGGTCGGTCATTGGGTAATGTATTTTTACATGGGGACATTGTAACAGTTGCAGCTACCACTATGCCTGCTGCTGCCTCAGCTGAATCACATCCCCTGGTGGCATGCATGCTCCAGCAGCGGCCGGGCATCTCTGGGCAAGGCATTGAGCTGAGGTCATAATTAGGTATGTAAGGCAAGAAGGACCAAAGGCTTGTGTCTAGGTCAAAACCATGTTATTGGATAGTACAGCTAGGCCATAGTGCGTCTGTTTTGAGCTAAAGATGAGTAGGCGCAGCTGTGTTAATAAATGGAACAATTTCTGCTACATTTGTTGCAAATATACCCCGCGTGATCAACGCAATAATCTAACCCAAGAGGGTGAGATTTCCTAATTTAAGATCCTGCTGAGGTCCTAGGCAGAATCGGACTTCAGATTTGGATTCAATGCACTTGATTTAGTATAGGATACATGGATGAGACCAGGGGTGCTCAAACGTTTTGGGCCATGGGCTGCTCATGTGGAAGTGGAAGTAAAACGCACCTTGCAATCTGTTTTGCAACAGGATGAGAATATATATATATATATATATATATATATATATATATATATATATATATATATATATATATATATATATATATATATATATATATATATATATATATATATATATATATATATATATATGTGTGTGTGTGTGTGTGTGTGTGTGTGTGTGTGTGTGTGTGTGTGTGTGTGTGTGTGTGTGTGTGTGTGTGTGTGTGTGTGTGTGTGTGTGTGTGTGTGTGTGTGTGTGTATAAAGCAGCAACCAAGGTTCAGATTTAGAAAAGATAAAACAGGATCCCGTCGGCCTGGATCTCTGTCTATTGCTCCACAACAGGTTCAGGCTGCTTTGTCTGGGCCTGGGCGCCAGGCGGCTCAGATTGTCGTGTTGATGAAATTGAAGGATGATGAAGATAACGTTGCTCAAATGCTAGGGCAGGGATTCTCAACCTGTGGCCCACAGGCCAGATGCGGCCCACAACACCGATTCATGTGGGGGGGGGCACACCGCCTCCACCACATGAAGAAGTGCCATGTGGTGGAAGAAGGGCAAAATGGCCCCTGAAGCTGCCTGTAAGGGAGTGTGACCCGGCCCCCTCAGCTTAGAAAGGTTGAGAACTCCCATGCTCGGGAGTGCATTGAAATGCAATAAGCAAAGACGCCACTCTGCAGCATTGCAGTCCTTGATCAAGAATCAGACAATTAAAATCCCCATGGGGAAAAAAATCAATTAACTCCTCTCTACTGCTCATCCCTCGGTTTCACCCCCTGAGGTAATCAGGGTTATGGATACATGAATAATCTATGCTCCTCATCTCACTAATGTCGGATGGAGGGAGGCTGGAATAGGGGACTGAGAGTGTCTGAACCCATCCTTAGAGGCCCATCGGTTCTGGCCAGGGCCGGAAAACGGTTTGTTCAAGGACAGAGAAGGGCAAAGAATGGACTCTTTTCTCTTCGGCTGAGATTGAAACTGGAGGAAAACTAAGGGGGTGACTATATTAACCTTTCTGACGCGAGGCTTTCAACACCTCACTCCGCCGAAAATAAAAATAAATCTGGCACAGTTCAGTCTTAGTCAGCATGAAATCCACTCATAAACCCAGAACCTCTTTGATTGGATGAGTTAATATTATTATTAATTTATCCGGACATCGCCCCCTGCCCAGCCCAGACTTTGGACTCTGAGGCTTTGGGATGTTTTGACTTAGGTGACTTCTTATTATTACTGTATGCTAATTGTATTTTGTGGGGCTGCAGTGGCTCAAGTGGCTAAGATGCTGACAGGGAGGCAGAAGGTCAGCAGTTCGATTCCCGAGTACTGCTTGAAGGAATGAGCGCCCGTCTTTGTCCCAGCTCCTGCCAACCTAGCAGTTCGAAAGCAAGAAAATTGCAAGTAGATAAACAGGGACCACTTTGGCGGGAAGGTAACAGCGCTCCGTGCACTCCGGTGTCTAGTCATGCCTGCCACATGACCACAGAAACGTCTGCAGAAGCAGACAGCGCGGGCTCTTCGGCTTTGAAACAGAGATGAGCACTGAACCCTAGAGTCGAATACGACTGGTTTTCGAGCAATGGAAACCTAAGCTAATTGTATTCTGCTAATTGTAACTTGTTCTCTAGTGTATTCTAATTGTACAGTACAGTATCTTGTTTTATATTGTACTGGATGTGATATTGTTGTTAACTGCCCTGAGTCACATCTGCGAGTGGGTGGCATACAAGTCCAAATTATTATTATTATTATTATTATTATTATTATTATTATTATTATTATTATTATTATTATTATTATTATTATTATTATTATTATTATTATTATTATACTGTGTATGCACAGTAAGCCAATTTGTGTGGATTCACAGGGACTTGGGCTTCTGGGAATTGAAGTCCAAGAACAGCTGGAGTGCTAAGGTTCGCCATCATGGGCCTAGAATAATTGATAGTAGAAATTATGTGTTTAAAATTTTCCAGACATGGTTTGCTTACACATATAAAATGCATTAGATCAGGAGTGCCCAAGCTATGGCCCATGGGCGATTCCGGTCCCTGATGCCAATTCATCCGGCCTGCGCCACCCTCATTGCTCCCGGAAGCAGAACTAAAACAGGCGCGTTTTACTTCTGCATCCGGGAGCGATGAGGGTGGTGTGGGTTGGATGAATTGGTGTCAGGGGCCGGATCTGGCCCATGAGCCATAGTTTGGGCACCCCTGCTTTATGCAGAGAAAATGGCAGCTTAAAATCTAGCTCATCATGTTGCAAAACAGATTGCAAGATGCATTTTACTTCTGCTTTTAGTGGAAGGAACCACGTCACCGGCCCACTGAACCACATGACCAGCCCACAGTTTAAAATGTTTGGGTATCCCTGCATTAGATGATGTAGCCAGCCCATACCTGTCAAGTATCCCGGATTGGCCGGCAAATTCCGTATTTTGGCGCATGTTCCTCCCCTTTCCTGGCGCCATCCCGTATTTAGAATGGCAGGGAAAGGGGTTACTGCGCATGCGTAGAACCCATCTGTGCATGCGCAAACGTGTTCTGCATATGCGCAAAGGGGTTCTGCGCATGCACAATGGAGTTTTTCCTGCACATGCACACCCGGGATGGAGCAGTTCCCATATTTTCCGGAGCAGCGCTTGACAGGTATGAGCCAGCCCCCCCCCAGAGCGGAAAGCACATTAGTGTTGGAGAGATGCAATTCAGGTCTTCTTTCCTATTCTGAAAAATCACAGTTCAAAGCAATCACACGGTTAAGGCCCGAAGATTAATTGTGGAAGAAAGCAAGATAATTTCCTGTTGTGCACTCAGATGCTTTCATTAGAGAAGGAATCCCATCCTTTAACGATTTATTACTCTTTCTGTCCTGGAGCAGATGGGGAGGTGAGTGACTCCCAGCGCATTATTGGAGGCTACATAGTGGCGCCCCACTCTGCCAAGTACGTGGTGTCTCTGAAGAGGAGGTCAGGCTACCACTTCTGTGGTGGAGCTCTGATCAGCCGGAGCTGGGTCTTGACCGCTGCGCACTGCCAAACTAGGTAAGGAAGACCAGAGGAACATTGCAAAGCATTGCGTTCTTTAGGATAACGGCCAAAAGCCAGTCGTATCCGACCCTAGGATTCAGTGCTCATCTCCATTTACAGCCAAAGAGCCAGTGCTGTCTGTGTCTGCAGGCGTCTCCGTGGTCATGTGGCAGGCATGTCTAGACACCAGAGAGTATGGAACGCTGTTACCTTTCCCACCAAAGTGGTACCTATTTATCTACTTGCAAATTTCTTGCTTTCTAACTGCAGTGGCTCAAGTGGCTAAGGCGCTGACTGGAAGGTAGCAGATCAGCAGTTCACTACCCAAGTACTGCATGACAGAATGAGCTCCCGTCTCTGTCCCAGCTCCTGCCAACCTAGCAGTTCGAAAGCAAGACATTGCAAGTAGATCAATAGAGACCACTTTGGTGGGAAGGTAATCAGCATTTCGTGCGCTCCGGTGTCTAGTCATGCTTGCCACATGATCACAGAGACATCTGCAGATGCAGACAGCACTGGCTCTTCGGCTTTGAAACAGAGATGAGCACTGAATCCTAGAGCATACCTGTCAAGTATCCCGTATTGGCCAGGATTTCCCATATTTTAATGCTCGCTCCTCCCCTTTCCCGGCACCATCCCATATTCTGAATAGCAGGGAAAGGGGTTACTGCACATGCACACCCATCACAAAGAGGTTCTGCACATGTGCAAAGGGGTTCTGTGTATTCACAAATGGTTACAGAGCATGTGCGTGCGCATGCGCAGTAATTTCCTGTATTTTCTGGAGCCGTGCTTGACGGGTATGTCTTAAAGTCAGATACAACTGGCTTTTGAGCAAGGGAAAACTTTACCTTACCTCTTGTGGGTAAGGTTACCCTTGCTCGAAAGCCAATCGTATCCGACTCCAGGGTTCAGTGCTCATCTCTGTTTCAATGCCGAAGAGCCAGCGCTGTCTGCATCTGCAGACGTTTCCGTGGTCATGTGGCAGGCATGCCTCGACAGTGGAGTGCACGGAACGCTGTCTACCTCCCCACCAAAGTGGTACTAATTTATCTACTTGCAATTTCTTGCTTTTGAACTGCTAGGTTGGCAGGAGCGGGGACAGAGACGGCAGCTCACTCCGTCATGCGGCACCTCCAAGTCTTTTGGGATCAGAGCTTGCAAATTAGTTGGGTCGCGGACGCTGCTCTTCCTTGTCGCCTTATGTGGTCTAGAAGGCAGCGATAGTAACAAACGTGACTTTGCATGATGTGGTGGAGTGTTGATAAACATTCTTGCTCAGAATGATAGACTGACATGTTAAAAATCTTTCCCTTTCTCCATTTTTTTGGGGCTTTCCCCCCACTTCTCCCAGAATTAGCCAAATGTTGATTGTAGCTGGGGAATATTCTCTTTCCACGCTTGAAGGCAAGGAACAAGTTTTCCGACCTGCTCGCATGGTGGCCCACCCTGACTACTGCGTCACTTCCAAGAATGCAGATATCATGCTGATCAAGGTAATTAAACTTACCATGGGGAGAAAAAGGGGAAAGAGACCCCATAATAACATTGTTTTTGGAAGTTAATGAGGGTCGCCCCACTCATGTTTTGTACTGTGAATCAGAGACTATGAATGGCTGGAATGAACTGGCGCATACACAAAGCTACCTTGCAATGAGCCAGACCTGCTTAGTAAAGTTCGCCCTTGATCGGAAGCCAGTCGTGTCCAATTCTAAGGTACAGTGCTCATCTCTGTTAATAGCCAAAGAGCCGGCGCTGGTTGCAAACGTTTCCGTGGACACATGGCAGGCATGCCTCAACACCAGAGTGCACAGAACGCTATTTACCCTCCCACCAAAGTGGTCCTTATTTATCTACTTGTAATTTCTTGCTTTTAAACTGCTAGGTTGGCAGGAGCTGGGACAGAAACAGGCACTCACTCTCTCATGCAGTTTCCGTGAATTGAACGCTGACCTTCCAGTCAGTGAGTTCAGCATCCTAACCACTTGAACCACCACATTCCCTTTATGATTATCATAACAGATAGCTATTTACAACTAAGAATAACAGAAGATCAGTGTTGTTATTTACAACTAGAATAACAGAAGATCCCTGATTCGGGTTAGATTTATTACCATGAAGTTTGTGTCTCTTGAGTTGTAAATGATTAGCAGATTGTATATCTCTGTACCTGATGTGTATAAAATGATGCCAGGAAATCTCACTCTTATGTCTGATGAAGTGGACTTGATCCATGAAAGCCCACATTTAAATACAGCAGTTACCCTGTATATATGTGACTATAAATTGTCCTGAATATAAGTTGAGGTACCTAATTTGGACCTCTAAAACTAGGAAAATAGATTAACCCGAGTATAAGTCAGGAGTGGAAAATACAGCAGCTCCTAGTGAGTTTCAATAATTAAAATACATGAAAATATGGTAAAATTAATTAATTTAGACATTTGTGTGGGTATTTTTTGAGTGTTTACGTTGACTCGAGTATAAGTCAATTCCCATTTTGGACCACATTTTGGAGGTTAAAATCCTGACTTATACTCGAGTATATAAAGTAGTCATTAAGGTGCCACAACATATTTTTTGTCTTTTCATTGCTCTTTTTGCTTTTGTTTACTCTCTGATTTATTTTTATGGTAACTTTCCTTCCTTTGGGTGGGCCTGAAGTATGCTAGAGCAACACTTTGGTTTTGGGACTTCGATTCCCAGAAGTCTCAATCTGTTCATTGGCTGATCAGTGCTTTGGGGAATTGACTTAGACTTCTGGGAATTGAAGTCCAAGAACCAAAGTTTGGGAAGCGCTGGGCTAAAGGAGCATCACTGATCACAGATTTAAGGGAAGAAATGCTTGTCTGTTTTTCCCTTACCCCTTCCTGATGGCTCAAAGCAGCTGAGCAGGCCAGTGGCATACAGTTCCTTTGTCTCCATCATCCCCCTCTCGCCAGAAGGTGCGACAGTGAGGGAGGGGCGCTTCTGTCAAGTCTCCGGCTGGGGCTACACCTCCACCATTAGGGGCCAAACCTCGGACACCCTACGCAGCGTCCACCTCCCCATCATCCCGGCTGGGAAGTGTAACAGCTCCTCTTCGTATGCTGGGTCCATCACCAAGAACATGATCTGCGCCGGGTTCAGACGTGGGGGCAAAGATGCGTGCCAGGTACAACACCATCCACCTTAACTCACCAGCAAAGGTTTTACGGCTTACGTAGATTTGTTTTATCACCCTTAGGGCAGATGTGCTCCCCTGAAGTGGTATGAAATCTTTTAACACAGGAAAAACACAGAAAAACAATTTCAAATACATCACTATCAAAACCTGTACTCTCAGTTACACAATTAAGAAAGAACTTTTCCTCCTCCTCCATGTCCAGGCCAGTCGTGAAACAGCCAAAATAAAGGCACCTTTTGGTGAGTTCATTTTGCGGTTCCTTTTGCCTGACCTAGTGTGAGAAAGATTAGCCGGCAACACCAGGGTATGCCTGGTTGCGGTTCAAAAATACCACAATCTTCGAGGAGGCTCTTTCTGTGAACCCCAAGAAAAACACAGCTTCTAATTTACAATAACTTAACTATGTGTTTAAAATCAGATGTGAACCTGGAAGAAAGAATGCTCCTGACTGAGCAGTAAATTCAATTATTATTTATTTATTATTATTATTTTTATTTAGTCGTATTTATATATGCCGCCCACTCAGGCAGAACCCGACTCAGGGCGGCATTACAACAAATTCTAAAAAACATATAAAAACACTTTAAAAACCCCTTATCCCACCCATCCATCCCACCCACTCTAAAAAAAAAAGGAAGAGAGAGTTCTTAATTCTTTACGTAAGCCAGCAGGCGGGGACCATGATCCCATTCGGGCCCCACACCTGCCCTGCCAGCCAGGTCTTCAATCCTTTCCTGAAGGGCAGCAATTCTCTTTGAAGTCTTAGATCTGTTGGCAGGAGGTTCCAGAGAGTTGGTGCGGCCACGGAGAAGGCCCTCCTTCGGGTGCTAGACAGATGTGCACCCCTAATTGATGGCACCATTAGAGAGCCCCTCCGGTCCACTCTAGTTGGACGGGCAGACACTCTTGGGACGATGCGGTCTCTAAGGTATCCTGGCCCACTGCCATATAGGGCTTTAAAGGTCAAAACCAGCACCTTGAATTGCACCCGGAGACAAACTGGTAACCAGTGCAGCTCCCGAAGTAGCGGTGAGGCATGGGCATATCGCCCACATCCCATCACCACCCGGGCTGCCGCATTCTGGACCAGCTGCAGCCTCCGAATGGTCGTCAAGGGCAGCCCCATGTAGTGCGCATTACAATAATCTAGTCGGGAAGTAACCAGAGCATGGGTGACCATAAGCAAGGAGCCCCGGTCCAGGAGCGTGCGCAATTGGCGAATCACCCGAAGTTGGGCAAAAGCCCTCCTGGCCACAGCCGCCACTTGTTCTTCCAGCAGCAGCCATGAATCCAGAAGGGCCCCCAAGTTGTGCACTGGGTCTGTCTGGGGCAAAACCGCCCCATCCAGTACCAAAGGTGGTAACTCCCTGGATAACACGGGGCCCCTTATCCACAGCCACTCTGTCTTGCTGGGATTCAGCCGAAGCCCATTGGCCCCCATCCAGACCCCAATGGCCTCCAGGCAACCGGATAGGATTTCAACAGCATCACTGGGGTCCCCACGGGCCGAGATATACAACTGGGTGTCATCCGCGTACTGATGGTACCGCACCCCGTGGGAACGAATGATCTCACCCAGTGGCTTCATGTAGATGTTAAATAAGAGGGGAGAAAGCACCGAGCCCTGAGGAACCCCATACTTGAGGGACCTAGGGCTGGACCTCTCACTCTATCACTTTAACTGTAAAGAAAGCAGTTTGAATTATTTTAATTAAAACAATGCATCAATATGGTAAAATAACAAAAGAAAAATTAATCATGGTGTAAGTAGGCGAATTAAAAATAACGCCATCACTGTCTTCCCCTTATTTCATCATTTTGGAACATATAATATAAACCAGGGGTAGGTAACCTATGGCCCGTGCTGCCACTGGTGCCAGAAACAGACACGTTTATGATAGTCATAAATGTACCCATGACTGTCATAAACGCATTTTCAACAGCCACGGACACATTTTACGCAGCATTCACAGTGGGGGCCAACCACCAGTTCGGCCCATTCAACTGTCTGAGGGAGCATGATCCGGCCCCTGACCTTAAAAGGTTGGGAACCCTTGATAGCCTTCTCATGTCAGAAGACCCAAGCAATCGGCCCAGGCAATCTGTCAGGTCTTCAAGTGAAATTGACCTAAGCCAGTTGCTGAGTAAGGGCATTAGAAGCCTTGTATTTATACTTTGAAGGGTGTGATGTATTTCATTCCCCATCCTTGCCTGGGCCATTTAGCTCCTACTTACCAAGATGTACTGATTGCATGACAGGCCAAGCAGGGGGTTAGCTTGCTTTATTTTAGCTTGTGTGGTCTGCCTTTTCTATCTAACAGTCTTTTTATTTATTTTTCTAACTTATTTTCTAACTGAGCAGTTTCCCCCCCCCCTGTCTTTCGCTGACACATGCAGGCCCCTAAAGCCTCATACATTACTGCTGACAATTATTAAAGAAGAAGAGCATCAGTACCCCAACAAATTAGCTTATGAGGTTTTTATATGTGTGTGTGTGTGTGTGTGTGTGTATTTTTACCCACTGTATGTTTTGCCTGTTTTTTCTCTCCAGGGAGATTCTGGCGGGCCTCTTGTATGCGACGGACGTGTTTTTGGGATTGTGTCCTGGGGCCACAGCTGTGCCAGTCCCAGATATCCGGGTGTCTACACAGCAGTGGCTAACTTTCAGAAATGGATCTACAAAACCATCTTTGAAAAATAAGGGGCTGCTTATTCCCCGATTAAAGGCATGAAACGTCTCAGCAGCTGTTAATCCACTGTCTTCCTCACCCCTCAGGAAATGCTTTACCTCTCCATATGCTAATTATGGGCTCTTACCTGTGGGTGGCTTAGTGGTTAAGACTCTGAACTTGACGACTGGAAGGTCATCAGTTCAGCAGTTCAAGACCTGAGTGTTGCACGAAGGAGTGAGCTCCGACCTCCCAGCTCCTGCCAACCTAGCAGTTTGAAAGCAAGAAATTGCAAGCAAAGTAATAGGAACCACTTTGGTGGGAAGGTAACAGTGTTCCATGCACTCCGGTGTCTAGTCATGCCTGCCACATGTCCACGGAAATGTCTGCAGATGCAGACAGCACTGGCTCTTTGGCTATAAACCAAGGATTCTCAACCAGTGGCCCACAGGCTGAGTGCGGCCCATGGCACCATTTCATGTGGCCCTGCAGGAAGTGCCATGTGGTGGAGGAAGGGCAAAATGGCTGTCTGGGCTCTGAAGCTGTCTGAGGGAGCGTGACCCCAGCCCCCGGCTTAAAAAGGTTGAGAACTCCTGCTATAAACAGAGATGAACACCGGACTCTAGAGTTCAACACGACTGGCTTTCGAGCAAGGGCCACCAAGGTGGATCTTGACTTAATGGCCATCCTCCTGGGTGGATTCTAGGTCTAAAATGCTCAGAAACCTCTGTAAGGGTCCATTCTGGGGCCATGCTCCAGTTTGCCCCACAGGGTTTAGGGCAGGGATGGCCAACCTTAGTGCTCCAGATGTATGTACAGTAAACTTCAATTCTGGGAATTGAAGTTCAAGAACAGCTGGAGTGCCAAGGTTCGCCATCACTGGTCTAGGGATTGGCATTCTTGGAATTTTTTCCAAGATTTTCAGCTTCCTTCTGTGTATTTCATTTCCTCTCTGTCTCTAATTCCAATGTTTTAGTAATTTCCAGGTGCTTTTTTGTGCGGCTAGAATTGTGAAAGGGGGATTATCCCCCCCCCTCCGTAGATTGGTTCCTTGGGAAAACGCATCTTTTCTGCTACCGCCCTAGCAATGCATGTTGGGAAGGTGTTATATAACACAGAGCATGTGTGCGGAAATTGCAATTGAACCCTCATTTAAATTCAAGCCATTTGTCAACGACTCCTAACTTCATCGAGGGGAGAAATGTTTAATCTGTTCTCCAAAAGTAGACAAAAACGGTTCTGAAAACGCATCCTGGATGGAATCTTTGCACAGACTATCCTCCAGATAGTCTTCGTCCCTCTTCCATTTCCCTGGTTTGCTGCTTGGTTTGCTGTTCCTTTCTACTCTTGAGTAAAGCTGAACAACCTGAACTGGAAGGACCCTGTTCTTATCATCCACTGATATCTGGGGTATTCATCATTCAGCGGATCTCCAGTATCAGTGGGACAGTAGATCCGCTCCAGGTTTCAGTCCGAAACATATGGGACAGTGCTCCAGATGTTCAATTCTCAGAAGCCCTGATCAGCAGGAGTGTTGACTTTGGCTTCTGGGAATCGAAGCCCAAGAACAACTGGAGTGCCAATGTTTGCCATCACGGATATAGGAGCTGTTTAAGGGGTGAACCTGTTTTGGATTCACCTGGGGGGTTATTCTGAAGTTTGGAACAAAACCCAGAGCAGATTTGCCAACCCTCTAGCTATGTAGGAATGTGGTTGGGCTGTAGTCCCCAGAATTCTCCATTATACTGGCAAAGCTGGACACATCAGGAATGCATACCTGTCAACCTTCCTGGATTGGCCCGGATTTCCCGATTTTCCATGCCGATTTGCGCCATTTCCTGCCCGCAGTTGCCAAAACTCTGGAATTGGCAGTGGGGGGGGGGGGAAAGGTACTGTGCATCCCTTCTGCGCAAGTCGCGTTCTACGCATGCGTAGAAGGCTTTTGCGTAAAAGCCTTCTATGCATGCGTAGAAGGCGACTTGCACAGAACTGTTGTGTGCAGGTCCCAGATTGTCCGGAGCTGCGGTTGACAGGTATGCTGGAATGTGCAGAGGTGATTTCTTGGCCGCATTGGCCAGCCAAAAATCCTGGACAGTTTTGCGATTAGAGAGAAACAGCGATTTCCTTCTGATTTCGTTAGCCGGCCGAAGGGAAAACAATCTGGCATTAAACAACACTCATAACGTGGGCCGATAGCAGCTTTAGTATACAGGCAAAGTACCTGGGTCTTGAACTACCAACCTGCCAGCCTTCCAACTAACAAGGCAAGCTTCTTAACCACAGAGCCACCGCAGCCCGAGACCCAAACTATTGGGATGTCACAGAAGACGAAATCTTGGTTGCTTCTGAGAGAGACAGAAAGAGAGAAAGAGGGAAGAATTTTTGGAAATGGAAACCATTCTGAACAACGTGTTGTAATGAATTAAAATAGGAGTTTGTGCTTTTAAAGAGTAAAGTAGTTTCTTTGCGTTCTTAATTCCCTGGGCAGAGCTAGAGAAGCCTGGGAAAGATCCTGAAAGGCAGGTGCAGGTTAGTTCACTATAGTCATAACAGGCTGAAAACTGTGAGAACTGAGCTAAAATGATAGACATTGTATGTTGTGCGTTAATTAGTTAAAACCTAGGAAGAGGAGGGATGAGTGGGAAAAGATGGGATTTGTTGCATTGGAATGTGAGAGAGAAACGTTGTGACTTAAGATCGCTTTGTGATTATTCTGATTGCCATGATGTGTGCTTGTTAAGTTAATTCACACTGCATGTCCTACTTGATCTGGCTAGTTTGTAAGAGTAAACAGTGTGGGTGAAACCTATCATAGATTTCTCTAGCCTGGAGCAGAACCACATGCACGCTGAGTTACAAATTTATTGTGTTCCTTCTTGGGAAATTTCGTTGCCATCCTGGTTTATTAATGCGACCGGTCTATATGAGTCTACATATTCTGCATTTTAGCTGGTTTCAAAATTATTATGATAATTGAATTTGACCATGATTAGGGTAATTTCCCTCCTTCCAGAATATAATTATACAATCTAGTTAACTTGGGAATCAAGATCTTTTTAAAGCCTTTGTAAAATTCTGTAGTGAATCCATGCTTTCCGGGGGGGCTTCCCTGCTTTTAAATTTCCTAAAGCCTCTTCAACTTCTGAGCCCTCGATACCTTTTCCCATTATTTCTTTGTGTTTTTTTAACTTATAATTCCCATTTTATTCCTTTTTATATATTTCTTCACCTTATCCCGGGGTGCCCAATTTTTTGGGCCACGGGCCGATCACATGGTTCAGAGGGCTAGTCACTATGGCCCGGGGGCTGGATGCGGCCCCCATTGCCAGTTCATCCAGCCCGCGGAGCCCTCAGGTCATACCTGTCAAGTTTTGTATTTGAAAATAAGGGAAATCCAGTGGCGCTGGGCAGTCGCTGCGCCGATATGCATGTGCAGTACGGGTTTTGCCTTTTCCTTCTGTGCAAGGCACCATGGGGGATGTAGTTCCTGGCCCATTTTGCACCAGTGCGCATGCGCAGTACGGGTTTTGCCTTTTCCATCTGTGCAAGGCCCATGGGGGCTGTAGTTCCTGGCCCATTGTGCGCCAGTGCGCATGCGCAGTACGGGTTTTGCCTTTTCCATCCGCGCAAGGCACCATAGGGGCTGTAGTTCCTGGACCATTGTGCGCCAGTGCACATGCGCAGTACGGGTTTTGCCTTTTCCTTCCGCACAAGGTACCATGGGGGCTGTAGTTCTGGCCTATTTTTTAAAATATATATATAATATACATGAGATTTACCGGAAAATGCAAATACGGGATGACGGCGGGAAAGAGGGGTAAATAACAGGAGTTTCCCGGCCAATATGGGAGACTTGACAGCATTGCCTCTGGTGCGTTTTACTTCCACCTCCGGGAGCAATGAAGGCTTTGTGGACTGGATGAATTGGCATCGGGGGCCGCATCTGAGCCATAGTTTGGCCAGCCCCACCTTATCCCATTCAATTTTTTCCCCTTCATATATTTTTTTAAAAATAAAAATCCTCAATCACTTGGATTTTGTCACTAGTTTTCTAACATCTTTTCCCTTCCTTATTAATTAACACACTAATTTCACTTTTTCCCTTCTTCTCTCGAGCCGACCGTAACCCGAGGCTCCACTGCCCTCTGATGCAGCACAAAGGTCTATGTGGTGCTTCTGAAAGGGGTTCAGGTCTCTGGAGGGTGGAATGAGTCCTATGATAGTGGGATAATTGAGGGGCATTATCCTTACACGTGTACTTCAGGATGTTGAAGGGTTCAAGTTCATTTTTCTTCTTGCAAAAGCGTGCAGATGGCCGCCTTCTTTTGTAGACCCAACAGATATAACATTCTCTAGTCTCTCTGCCGGTGAGGAATATTTTTAGCTGCACTTGCAAACCACAGGATAATTCTCTCCGCACAACCTGTATCTTTCCCGCAAAGAACAAAGATGGTATTGGCGTTAAAGCTGCAAAGGAGAAATGAAAGATCTCTGTGTTACGGAGGAAGTTAAAGAGGGAGAAAAAGTTGTTGAGACTTTATTGATTCTTCCAGGGTCGACTGAGGTTTCTGAAATGTGTCAGAGTGTGGTAAAAACCAATAAAGATGATTTCCCCCCTCACACTCTCATTATTATGTTACAAATGTGAGGACCACCCTGAATGGTAAGAGAATTGAGACATAAAAAGTAAAGGCCTCCCCTTGCTCAAAAGCCAGTCGTATCTGACTCTTAGGGCTCGGTGCAAATCTCCGTTTACAGCCAAAGAGCATGGTCTGCGTCTGCAGATGTTTCTGTGGTTATGTGGCAGGCATGACACGGAACGCGGCTACATTTCCTATTTATCAACTTGTAATTTCTTGCTTTCAAACTGCTAGGTTGGCAGGAGCTGGGAAAGACGACAGGAGCTCACTCGGTCTTGCAGCACTCAGGTCTCGAACTGCTGGCCTGCCCCATTCCAGTCGTCAAGTTGAGTGTCTTAACCACTAGGCCACTGCAGTCCCTTGACATACATGTGGTGTCTGACTAAACCAAAGGTCAGTCGTGTGCAACTCGTGGGCTAAATGTAGCCTTTTGCATTTTGTTTCTGCTCATACACTCATGGAATCACTCAATTGGAAGGGGGTCCTTTTAGGCCAGTGTTCCCCAAGCTAGGGCCCATGGGCCATTTCCAGCCCATGGCATTAAATCATCTGGCGCATGCCCTCACTTAGGCCACCATCATCATCGTTTCAATCCTTGTCCCCTCCACTTGACTTGGCATGTCCCTAATGGTGCTCTGTAGCAGAGCGGATTTTGTTGTCACGGGTTCCCTACTCTCTTATACTAAACTACCCTGTGATATTCTACAGACAGCAGTCTAAAAGATTTATAGTGCCGAGACAAGCGTTATCACTTGTAGCGATGTCTGGCCGCTAGGGCGGCGTTAGAGCCCGGAGGAGACTGATCAATGACGACACGAGGCAAGGAAGCAGGATCAGATCAGTGCTTTATTGAAGAAAGGCAACATCATTTATAGGGGAAAAAGCGCAACGGTGGCAAGCTGTCACCTGGCAGGAAAATTACCTCACCCACGTACCCGGGTTAATGGGGAACACCTCAAAGGGAAGTTAATTAACTGGGGCAAACATGGACTTAGGAGCCTCATTGTCTTGGGGATTAGGCAGGGATAAACATGGCTTATTTGCGCCAGGGATTTCCCCCGAGCCGGGAGATGAGCTATGCACTTAATGTTTGACAGGAGTCAGCTATCTGCTTGCTTGGCAGAGTCGTAGGTCAGGTCACGGTAATTGGGTGAATCAACCCCTATATTTTATTCACCCCCCCCCCTTTAATTTGGCGGCCGCAGAGCCCACGGGCTGGGAGCGTCTCTCACCGCGGTGGCCTCTGGCGGGCCGTTCCATGCCCTGCGGGGCATGGGGAATCCGCATCTCCCCTTTATTTTCTATTTAAAGACCTGACCGGCGACCCCGCGCAAGAGCGGCATCAGCTGTGGAGCGGGTATGACGTCACGGAATTTCTCCCTGGGGCGGCACTTGGAGATCAGCGAGGGAATACACTGAGCAAAACAGCAAAGCGTAATGCCTAGTATGGCTATCCCCACCACTACCTTAAGCACCGTTTGCAGCCACCCCCAGGGGATCCATGACCACATCCAATTCCACAGGGAACTCCACCAAGCTCCCCATGCGGAACCCTCAGTAATGCCCTGGACTATGGTGTGGAGGTTCGTGATCTGGCTTTGGATCTTACGGGAGTTATCAGTAAGATTGAAACAACACATTCCATGAAAAGATTCGCAACCCAGGTGGTGCAGCAAGAGGAGGTAGTCGATAGCCGCTCGATTGTCAAGAACAGCATGGCGAAGTTCTGCCTGCTCCTGATTGAGGAGCGCTATCGCTGTGGAGGTATGGTTAATGGCTTTTGCCAAACCGCAAGCCAAGCGGCCAATCCTCCGTGCGTTGCCGACGGCCAGGCCTGGCACGCCGACAAGGCTGACTGCTAGTGATACGTACTCAGCGGGACCCATTACCCTGAAGCTGCTGTCACAAGAGCTGTCTAACTGGGTTGTGCGTGTGTGCCGTATGAGTGAGGAAATATCAACATTTGGTACATTCGTGTCATTTATGCTCGGGGCAATCATGTCCTTAGTAGGAAGTAACAGTGTCAAACGGCTGATACAACACATTGAGTCCGACAGATTTGCAGGGATATAGTTCCATGTGAACTGGTTGCAGGTGAAAAACCACCCTGAAGGTAGGGTGACATGAGCGTACAGCGAAATGAGGGTCTCTGGTTTGTTACAAGTCCAGTTGCCGCTGCCGGGGTCAAGGCAGCGGCGCCGAGTCTGACCGCCTGAGGTGCAGCCGGTCATTCGGGTACAAGCAGCGTCCGGGCTGACCGCCACTCGAGGGGTATGAAGAGTGGCCGCGTCAGCCGGCAAGGTTGACGCAAGTCGCAATCCCCCCCAGCGTGCGTATGCTGAGAAGGTGGTAGGAGTGTGTGGGCCAAAGAACGCCTTCAGCAACCAGTCGCCATCCTTGGTGCGCGCGTCTAGAGTGTGGCACACGGGGATGAGACAGGTGCTGAGGATAGATGCAGAACCAATGTCCTGCTGTAGGCAAAAATCGGACTGGTTGACGAGACCCGCCAACCTTTCCCACAAGTTGTACCGCATCCGTGCGGAAATATCTTCGCCAGGCGGCAAGCCGTCGGCCTGGGTTGGAGTAGCCTGAACGCCTCCCCCCAAAAGCAGGGAAAGGGCCAGGATGATGGTGATCGCCGCTGTGTTGGCGTGAATCTGGGCAAAAACTGCAGCTGTGAGGTTCTCCGGTGTCGGCTCTTTCTCCTCGCGCTGAACGGCATCCTGGGCGTCACTGCAAAGAATCTTGACCATCCCCCAGGTGATCTTGGGCATCGGCGGCCGTTTCCTCCGGCGGGTCCTCTCGGTCAGGGTGAGGTCCTCCATCTCCGGGATCGGACTCGGGCCGGCCTGGTTCCACGCCATGTGGTTCCAAGTGGGGCTTGACACACCGGGCTGGAATCCAAACAACACCTGTAGGAGACATAACTGCAGCATACCCTCTTCCCCAGGTTATGAGCGGCACCGGGCCCCTCCAAGAAGGGTCTGGTGGCACTCGGTACCGGACCATAGGTCGCGGGAGAGCTTCCGAACGGCGGAAGTGCCTCTCCTGCGGCGTGCAATCCGAAAAAACATTGAGGTGATTGTATGTGAACAATACCTTGTTCAGGCAGAACTGTGCTTCTCCCTGTGATTTGGGGAGGGCTGGTGGCTCCCCCCTTTCTGTTTGTTTTTCAATATAGGACTTTAGCATCCGATTGACCCGCTCTACAATCGCTTGCCCTTGCAGATTGTAGGGAATTCCAAAAGTATGCTTGATGTCCCATGTTGCCATGAAGGCGGCTAACTGCCTGGAGCTGTAGGCCGGCGCGTTGTCCGTCTTCACGTGCCGCGGCTTGCCCATCGCCGCAATGCAGGAAAGGAGGTGCTGCTCCACGTGGGAAGCAGCCTCCCCTTTCTGCGCCATCGCCCAAACGAATTGAGAAAAAGTGTCAATGCAGACATGCATGTATTGCCATCTGCCAAACTGCGGCACATGCGTGACGTCCATCTGCCATACCTGATTAGCCTCTGTCCCTCGTGGGTTGACCCCCCACGAGGGCCCCCCCGGCGCCCCTGCACAATGCTGGCAAGAGCGAACTATACCCTGGGCCTGAGAGAGTGGCAGATTGAACTGTCTGGCGAGTGCCTTGGCGTTCTGGTGAAAAAAGGCATGACTCTGGATTGGAGTAGTAAAAACTCCCAAAACCGAACGTTGCTGAATTTCCCTTGCGGCCGCGTCCGCTCTGCTATTGCCCGCGGAAATCGGACCCGGTAGGTCTTGGTGACTTCAAATGTGGGCAATATAGAGCGGCTCCGTGCGGTTTCGCAGATGAAATTGAGCAGTGAGAAACAAACTAAGCAAATTCCTGTCTATCGCGGGAGTGATGTAAGCTCCCGGTAGACTGTGAAGCAAATTCCTTACATACAGACTGTCAGTAATGATATTTAACCGTTCTTTGGCGAAGGTGCGCAAGGCAAGGTTCACGGCTGCCAACTCTGCCCGCTGAGCGGATTTCTGTGGAAGGGTTAACAGCGTGTGCCAAGCCTCGCCCTCCTGCCAGGTCAAAACACCATAGGTGCGACCTCCATCAGAGAAAACTGTTCTGGCCCCCTGAAGCGGGACCAGCGAGAGCAATTCGAACAAGCTGACCGTTCCTGTTTGCAGTGAAACAAGTCTGGGGTCCTTGGGCAAATGATATGCTAGACTCCCAGTGAAGCCTTCCAAGGCTATCGGAAGCGAGTCGCCTAGCTGCATTAACTGATGAATTTGTTCCTTGGTGAACGGGACCACAATTTTGGCCAGATCGTTTCCTGAAATGTCCCTAGCTCTCAGCCTGCCGCGGTGGATCACCGCGGAAACCAGCTCTTGGGGCGGAACGATGTTCCGTGAGGATGTATTAGGCAAGTAGACCCATTCCACAATTCTCGCTCCTTTCCCTGAGTCCACTCCTAGTGCCCCAGTGAACATGGATCCGGACCGTACGATGTACAAATTCAGGATCGGGGCATATGGCCCCTGGGCGATCCTATCCACCCACCTCTGGCTGAGAACTTGGTTCACCTTCTCGAGCGCCAAGCGCGCGTCCCGAGAGATTTTTATCCGGTCTGCCGGCTGCTTACCTAAGGTTAGCAGCGAGAAGAGTGGTTTTAGAAGATCCGTATCTAAACGAAAATACGGTCTGGCCCAATTGATGTTCCCCAAAACTTGCTGCAACTCTACAAGGGTGACTGAGTCTTGTAAATTTATCTGAGGCAGGACTGGCGCTGCAAAAGAGCGGAGAAGCCGATGGCCCAAGTACGAGAAGGGCTCGGTTCTCTGCACTTTTTCCGGGGCAATGAGTAAGCCTTTGTCCCCCAGGCTGGCCTGGAGATCAGAAAACATTTCGCTGCCAAGCTGCGGCAACGCTACCAGAATATCATCCATGAAGTGACACACAATAGCTTTAGGGTAAAGGCTTCAGAACTTTGCCAGTGCGCAAACATAAATTTGGCACAGGGTGGGCAAATTGAGCATGCCCTGTGGCAAAAATTTCCACGCGTAACGCTGCGTGGGCTCACCGTGGTTCACGACCGGCACTGTAAAGGCGAACCTTTCCTGGTCCCTGGGGTCTAAGGGGATTGTATAAAAGCAATCCTTGAGATCTACGACTAGAATCTCCCACCCCTCGGGAATCATGTTCGGATTCGGGATGCCGCATTGAAGCGGACCCATCGGCTGAATGCATTTATTGATCTCTCTGAGATCGTGGAGGAGTCGCCACTTCCCCAACTTCTTCTTAATAACAAAAATTGGCGAGTTCCAGGGACTGGTGGACCGTTCTATGTGTCCTGCGTCTAGCTGTTCCTTAACTAGCTGCTTGAGGGCAACTAATTTCTCTCCCACTACCGGCCATTGTTCTACCCAGACCGGAGTGTCGGTGAGCCATTTAAGTGGCAACGCCATTACCCGAAGGTAAGCGTAGCACCGTACTGCTGCAGAATGTCTCGCCCCCAAAGATTGACGTGCACGTCAAGAATGTGCGGCCGAATTACCGCCGTGCCGTCAGCCCTTGGGATTGTGACTTCTACCCACTCTCGGCTCCTAAACGCTTCCTGAACGCCTCCTACCCCCCACACATCGGAGACCGGCTCAATGGCCCACTCTCTTGGCCACTGGCTCCTGCTGATCACTGTCACATCCGCTCCGGTATCGAGTAACCCTGAGAACACCCTTTTGTTCAAAAATACCTCGATAACGGGGCGCTGCTTCCACTCAATGTTGGTCTCCACTGTCGCTAAGACCTGGTATCCTTGCACTGCCTCACTCGTGCTCGAGCGGTCTGCTGAACCGGACTCTGAGCTGTCCCTGAGCCTTCCCTGGCTGCCTGCTGGCGAGTGACAAAGAACCATGATCAGTGCGCTAACGTGTCTCCCTTGTGGATTGTTTGGGGCAGGTGTGTCCAAAGCTGGACCTGGAGAATGCCTGAAAAATTCGAGTCGATGACTCCTGGAATTATAAAAATTCCGCGTGCTCCAGCTACACTACGGGGCAAAACTAAACCTATAAAGCCTCTGGGCAGGGGTCCCATGTACTGAGTGTCGACTAGATAGACTGTGCCTGGCAGGTCGCATGTAGCGTCCGCCTGGCAAGTCAATTCTAGCCCTGTGCTGCCCTTGGGGCTGGCCTGCGCCCTCGCAGTGCCTGGAAGGTGCCTAGAATCTAGTCTAGTTCTGGGGAGTTCTGGATCGGGGTGAGGGAAGCCTCTGTTTGGACTGGGGCCAGAGACGTGCCCGGACTCCGGTTTCCCGAACTCGGACAAAACCTGGCCCAATGATAGCCTTTCTTGCACTTCGGGCAGAGGGTGTTCGGAGCCTTGGGACGGCCGGACTTTTGTCCACCTCCCTTGGATCGGCACTCCCTAGCGAAGTGACCGATCTTGCCACAAGTGTGACATGCCCCTTTGTTCTTGCCATTAGGTCTTCTTCCCCCCTGCACCGCTGCCGCTAGCAGACCCATCTTGTAGGAGTCTGTGCCAACGTCGGAGCATGCTCGGATCATGTCCGTTAAGGTTATGTCTGGGCGATTGCCCAGGGACTGCAAGATTTTACGGCAGTCCAAGTTGGCGTTGTCTTTGGCTAGCTTAATCATGAGCTCTTGTTGGGCCTGCTCATTGTCAATCTGCCTGCTGATTGCTTCTTCCAGGCGATTGATGAAGTCCATGTAGGGCTCTTGGGCTCCCTGCTTAATAGCGGTGTAATTTTTGGCCGTTTTGCCAGACGCTGGGACCTTGAAGTATGCCCTATAGGCAGCCTCGGCTGACATCTCTAGGGTGGCGAGAGGCAAGTTGATTTGAGCGTTGATGGACTCAAAGGCACCTGAACCATACAACTGGTCAGGGATTACCGCGCCTCCCAGCCTGGCTTGCGCCTCTAGGCGGAACTCACTGTCCCAAATCATGTACTGGCTGGGGGTAAGCATCATCCTCATGACGGCTTTCCAATCGTGAGGAATCCACATGGTGGTCTCGCACACTTGCTGAAGCGTGCCCCTCGTGAAACGACTTTGGAGCCCTGTCTCTGAAATTGCTTTCCGTAAAGCCATGAGAAGCTTGTACGGGACTGGGGAGTGTACTATCTGCTGTGCGCCCGTGAGCGCGTCCATCTCCAAGCGGATGGGACAAATCTGTCTGAGTTCAGCTAGCTGTTCAACTGACAATTCCCCCTTCTTGAGTTCTATCTCGGCGGTGCGCTGAAGGGCACTCTTCACGACTAGGGAACCTGGGGCTGTCAGAGAAGCGCCAGCGCCTCTCATTCCCTGCGTTCCCTCGGTGACGTCTGCAGCTGTCACCGCGGGAAGGCTCCCTGCGCTACTCTGCCGATAGCTAATTGACGGATAGAGTGCCGTGGGCGCAGTCGGCTCGACTGGCTTGCCTGATGGCTCAACTAACGGGGGTTCCTTGGCCTCTACCCGGACTGGCTCGATCTGCTCTAAGAGTCCCCTACATTTCCTCCATGTGCGGACTATCCCTCCTGGAGCTTTCGGGGTTTGCTGAATGCAGTCTCCTATCTGATCCCAGAGCTTCAGGGTTAACGTACCTACTTCTGGGTAAAGTAGGCAGTGTTCCCTGAGGTACGCCAAAAGTCTCGCTAGTTCCCTGCTGTGAAATCGTAACTTAAATACCCTGGCCAGGATTTTGAACTCTTGCTCCCGAGTTCTTTGGCTAGCGGACGGACTCGGTCTATGAGAACAAGTCCCCATATTACCTGCGATGGTCCTCTGAAGTTTCCTCCTCGGGACGAAGATCGACGCGTCTTTCCAGGCAACAGGTTCGGGCGTCGGGTGTCTGGGGTAGACCTCGGAGCGTGGACCTTCTGCCACGGGCCCTTCTATCGGCCTCTGCGATGTCAGGGGCTCACAGCCTGCCCTGAGCGGAACGCGTTTCCCTCTATGGCAAACCTCTTGAAAGCGGGGAGGAAGCGGTGGGAATGTCTCTCTGGAATGCCTCGCGGCGGGCCGTTCTCTGCCCGGCTGGCTGCCGACCAGAGCGCCGCGCTATCCCCCGGGCTGGCGGGTCGTGGTTCAAGCGTGGAACCGGACGGCGGGGATCGCTACTCACGAGTAGACCTCTCCGGGGTCTCTTACTCACGAGTAAATCACATCGGGGTCACCAGCTGTAGCGATGTCTGGCCGCTAGGGCGGCGTTAGAGCCCGGAGGAGACTGATCAATGACGACACGAGGCAAGGAAGCAGGATCAGATCAGTGCTTTATTGAAGAAAGGCAACATCATTTATAGGGGAAAAAGCGCAACGGTGGCAAGCTGTCACCTGGCAGGAAAATTACCTCACCCACGTACCCGGGTTAATGGGGAACACCTCAAAGGGAAGTTAATTAACTGGGGCAAACATGGACTTAGGAGCCTCATTGTCTTGGGGATTAGGCAGGGACAAACATGGCTTATTTGCGCCAGGGATTTCCCCCGAGCCGGGAGATGAGCTATGCACTTAATGTTTGACAGGAGTCAGCTATCTGCTTGCTTGGCAGAGTCGTAGGTCAGGTCACGGTAATTGGGTGAATCAACCCCTATATTTTATTCACCCCCCCTTTAATTTGGCGGCCGCAGAGCCCACGGGCTGGGAGCGTCTCTCACCGCGGTGGCCTCTGGCGGGCCGTTCCATGCCCTGCGGGGCATGGGGAATCCGCAATCACTTTCACAGAGATGTTCCTGCTCAGGGGATCTTTTGCAGGCAGTGGTTTGAGGTACACTGATTCTCTGTTTAATCAGCTTCAGCTGACAACTAAAAATAGCAATGAGGGATTTATGAGAATACTCCTTTATAACCCAAACATTGCTCAGTATGCTCCTCTCCGTGGTACGGCACTTTGAGAATCCAGCATTACCTTGAGATTTTATAATTGCCTCAGAGCAGGAAGGTTCTCAAAACCATCTTTCTTGAGGCCTTCTTCTCCTTTGCTGCTTGAATTAGCCTTCCTGACAAAACCTTAGATTTATGGTTATAAGAACATAAGAACAGCCTTGCTGGAACAGGCCACAGCCCATCCAGTCCAGCATTCTGTCTCACATAGTGGCTCACCATTTCCTTCAGGGTATTCCCAAGGAGATGCCTTCACCTGCTTAGGATTCCCTGGAAATGGCATTGAGAGATATCCTGCCTATCTCTCCAACCCTGAGGTTGTCCTTAGGTATCGATAATTATAGCCATTGATACCCTTGTCCTCCATGAACTTGTCTAATCCTTTCTTAAAGCTGTCAAGACTGACAGCTGTCACCACTTCTTCTGGCAGGGAGTTCCATAGACCAGGGATCCTCTGGGTGAAAAAAGTACTTTCTCTTATTTCTTTGAGAACTAGTACCCAAAAGTTTCATCGAGTGTCCCCTAGTTCTAGTGTTATGCGATAGGGAAAACAGTTTTTCCTTATCTACTTTGTCCACACCGTGCATGATTTTATAAACTTCAATCAGGTCACCTGTTATGTTCTGTAAAGCTGTGCCTTTAACAATGTACCTCTGCCATGTGTTATCAATGTAACCTTTCTGTGTGCAACATTATAACCATCAGCTGTATCAATGTAAACCTAATAAGGGGACGCGAGCTAGTGACCACCAGAGGGCAGTAGCGAGCGTCCAGCTCTCATGGATCATATTCACCTGGTTCAGCAGCGCGGGAAGATTCCCCGCCACCTCTTCACCTGGTCAAGAAGGGCGTGACCTCCTACGACGTCACGCAGGCAGCAACCAATAGTCTGTCGACGAGCCACATTCAAATGTATAGCCAGCTGTATATATTGAGCTAACCATCCGCCATTACCTCATGTTCCTCCGGATCATCATGCAATAAACCTGTGTTAAGCCAACCCTTCGGCTGTTTCATTGTCTTTGGTCCCTTACACTAAATTGGCGACGAAGGTGGGATAATGGCAGCCCACGGGACCAAGACATGCGCCGGTTTCGAAATCAGGAAACCGGGCGACTGGGAGATCTTCGAGATGGACTTCCAGGCCGCACTGATCGAGTCCGAAGTCACGGAAGAGGCGAAGAAAAGGGCCATCTTCACCAGGATGCTCAGACAAGAAACAAAAAGGACCTTGGTGGACCTGATTGCACCGAGGAGGGTGAGCGAATTCAAGGCCAAGGAACTCATGCAGATGCTGCGTGAGCACGTCCAGCCCGCCACGGCGATGTTTCCCGCTCGGAGTGCATTTTGGAGGCGAGTCCAAGCGCCCGGGGAGACAGTCGCCGCATTCATGACGGCCCTGCGGCTGGCGGCCGGCCCGTGCAAATGGGAGAATGCCGAAATCACCCTCCGGGACTGTGTGCTGTGCGGCCTGAACGACGCCGAGACCCAGCGCACATTAATGAACCAAGAGCCGCCTCCCACGTTGCAGGAGGTCGTCAGAGCGGCCCAGGCCGCAGAAGCTACAAAGGCCGGGGTACAAGAACTCCAGGACTGGCGGCCAAAGTCGAGCAAGGCAGAGGCTCCGGTACAGGCGGCCCGGCGAACTTTGAGGTCGTCCGCAGAGAGCAGCGACGACGAGGACGTCCGGAGGGTCCGGAAGGAGAGCCGGCGATGCGACGGCTGTGGAGCGGCCCACGACCGCGTGAAATGCCCCTTCCGGAAGGCCGAGTGCCACAACTGCGGCCGCCGCGGGCACATCGCCAAGGTGTGCAGGAAGAAGCGCGAGACCCGGAGGAGCTCCGCAGACCGTTCCGCGGGACAAGACCGCCCAACGAGACCCAAGGACGGTGCCCAGGCCACGCGGAAGCAGGACGGCGTGGGCCGCATCTCCGACGGCAGCGAGGACGACGCCCCAGTGTTCAACGTGTCTACAGGACACCCCCGCTACTTTGTTGAGGTACTAGTCCAAGGGGTTCACATTAGGATGGAAATTGACTCGGGGTCCTCATATTCAATCATTTCCCAGAGGGAGTTCTTGGGAATTGCCCCCCACAAGCGACCCAAGCTCAAAGCATTGAGGTCCACACTACGGGACGTGCAAGGGAACAGTATTCCAGTGTTGGGGGTTGGAGAATTTCAGGTCAAATTCAAGGAGCACGCCGCGTCCCTTCCCCTAGTCGTGCTCAAGGGAGGAGATTGCAGCCTCCTCGGGACTCAATGGTTCCAGCCCCTGGGGTTGTTTATTGGGGGGGTGCACGCCGTTGGGATGCACGCCGTTGGGACTGATCCAATTCAGGAGGTGTGCGAGGCGCACCCCAAAGTTTTCAAAAAAGGACTGGGGAAATTCAAGGGGCCCCCAGTGACTTTCGACCTGGACCCGGAGGTCCGCCCAATTCGCCTTAAACCATGCAGGGTGCCGTTCGCACTTAAGGACAAGATAGAGGCGGAACTGGACAAGTTGGTGGGCCAGGGGATCCTTGTGCCTGTAGATTCTGCGGAGTGGGAAACTCCAATTGTAACCGCACTAAAGGCAAATGGGGAGGTCTGCATATGCGCCGACTACAAGTGCACCATCAACAAGGCGATCCGCCCGAATGCATATCCGGTGCCGGTAGTCAGCCATCTGCTGGCCAGGTTACACGGGGGGAATTGTTTCGCTAAGCTCGACTTAGCACAGGCCTACCAGCAGCTTACGGTGTCCCCTGCCGCAGCTGCTGCGCAGACCATAGTCACCCATAAGGGGGCGTTCCAGGTGACGCGCCTCCAATTCGGCGTGAATTCGGCGCCAGGAATCTTCCAGTCACTCGTGGAACGCCTCCTGAAGGGACTGGAGGGGGTGTTGCCTTATTTTGATGACGTGTTAATAACGGGGGGGGGGGGAGTCGGGCTGAACTAGCCAAGAGGTTGGGGAAGGTCCTGATGATATTCGAAAAGGCGGGGCTGAGGTTGCGAAAGGACAAATGCGTCTTCTTCGCAACCGAGGTTGAGTTCCTAGGGTTTTGTGTGACTCCTGAGGGAATAAAACCATCCAAGTCCAAGGTGGCAGCCATTAAGAAAGCCCCCCGCCCCACCTCCAAGCCCGAGTTGCAGTCGTTCCTAGGGCTGCTCAACTTTTACCACTCCTTCCTCCCCCGAAAGGCAGCGGTGGCTGAGCCGCTACACAAACTGCTAAAGAAAGACCAGGCATGGAAGTGGGGCGATGACCAAGAAAGGGCATTTAGCGAGCTAAAAAGCCTCCTGGCGTCCGACGCCATACTGACCCACTTCAACCCCAAACGCCCAGTAGTTCTGACCTGTGATGCATCTCCAGTGGGGGTGGGGGCGGTGCTGTGCCACGTGTTGGAAAACGGAAGGGAGGCCCCGATAGCATTTTACTCCAGGTCCCTGTCCCAAGCGGAGAGAAACTATGCACAGCCAGACAGGGAGGCACTAGCAATCATCGCGGGGACGAAAAAATTTCACGATTTTCTGTATGGCCGCCCCTTCACCATTGTAACAGACCACAAGCCCCTGCTAGGCATCTTTACCGCAGATAAGCCCACCCCACAGATCCTGTCTCCAAGGATGCTCAGGTGGGCCATTTTTCTCAACGCGTATCAGCACGCGTTGGTCTACCGGCCCGGGAAGGAGATCAGCCATGCGGACGCTCTATCTAGGTCTCCCCTCCCCCTAATGCCCAGCCAGGCGAGCAAGGGAGAGCGGGACCATCAGGTTCTCATGATAGAGGTACTGGATTCGCCCCCCGTAGTGCCCGCCGACATTGCCAAAGCGACAGAGAAGGACAAGACGTTAGCGGCAGTTAGCTCCTGGGTGCAGAAAGGGTGGCCGGCGTCCTCCCCAGCGGAGGAGTTTGCTCCATTTTTCAGAAAAAAGCTAGAACTGTCCCTAGAGAGGGGGTGCCTCTTGTGGGGGCAGCGGGTGGTGATTCCCACTTCCCTTCGGCCGCGGGTGCTCAAACTGCTGCACGTCAGCCACCCCGGGATCGTGCGATCCAAGGCGCTGGCCCGGAGTTACTTCTGGTGGCCCCAGCTGGACGCCGACATCAAGCACATGGTCGGCACTTGTGATAGTTGCCAATGCTCCAGACCAGAGGAGGCCCGCCTTCCCCACAGGGAATGGGACGCGGCTAAGGGGCCGTGGTCCCGGGTGCACGTTTATTTTGCGGGCCCGTTCAGAGGACCCTGTTCCTTATTGTAGTGGACGCCTTCTCCAAATGGTTGGAGGTTATTCCAGTCACGAGCACCTCCTCGGCCCAGACCATTAGGCATTTGCGGAGGCTCTTTTCCATGTTCGGCATACCCGACACGTTAATTAGCGACAACGCTAGTTGTTTCACGTCCTCCGAGTTTAGGGCATTCATGGAGATCAACGCCGTTCGGCATATCACCTCCACCCCGTTTCACCCAGCCACCAATGGCCAAGTAGAGCGCCTCGTCCGCACCACGAAGGATGCGTTGCGGCGCATGGGCCCCGGGGATCTGAACCTACAAGTCTGCCAGTTTCTGCTAGGGTACAGGGTGACCCCTTTGGCGTCAGGATACTCCCCCGCAGAGCTCTTAATGCGTAGGAAACTGACCACCATCCTTACTAGGCTAGACCCCATGAGGGTAGAGGACAAAGGAAGGAACATCGGGCTAGAGGCCACAAAGAGTTTCAGTATAGGCGCACCCGTGCATTGCAGGAATTACGCCAGCACGGGCCCAGCCTGGGTGCCGGGCGTAGTCGTGGAACAAACCGGCCCCGTGTCGTACCGCGTGGAAACCAATACGGGACTCTTGTGGAGGCGGCACGCGGACCAGCTCCGACGCAGGGTCCCCAACGAGCAGGGCGCAGACCGAGCAGGGACAAAGTCAGCGTTAGGGTTCTCCCCCACCCGTTTAGCCCAAGGGGGAGGGAAGTGGGACCGCGGGCCCCCACCAAGGGGGGAGGAGGATGTCCTCATAGATATCCTGGGGGATCTTTCCGAGGAGGAGGAACCCGACCCCATACATATCTCGCGGAAGGTTCCCACAAATGCGGGTACCCCCACCAAGTTAGATTTTGATTTTCAGAACCGGGGGGGTTTTCGGAGTGGTCCCCCACCCGTCCAAGTGAGAAGAGGGGTTTTTCGTTAGCCCCGACGGCCCCCGGTCTGCCCACAATGGAGTTTTTCCCTTCCCCTAAGGCCGCCAGACAGCGGCAAACCACTAACGAGTCTCCCTCTCCCATTTCAGGACAAGGGTCCAGGGAACAAAGAAGCAATAACGCCCCCGGGGGGGCAGCCCTCGTCACGGCCCAAACGCACATGCAACAAGCCATCTTGGCTGAGAGACTTCGTCTCATCCTAGGGGGGAGGGATGTTATGTTCTGTAAAGCTGTGCCTTTAACAATGTACCTCTGCCATGTGTTATCAATGTAACCTTTCTGTGTGCAACATTATAACCATCAGCTGTATCAATGTAAACCTAATAAGGGGACGTGAGCTAGTGACCACCAGAGGGCAGTAGCGAGCGTCCAGCTCTCATGGATCATATTCACCTGGTTCAGCAGCGCGGGAAGATTCCCCGCCACCTCTTCACCTGGTCAAGAAGGGCGTGACCTCCTACGACGTCACGCAGGCAGCAACCAATAGTCTGTCGACGAGCCACATTCAAATGTATAGCCAGCTGTATATATTGAGCTAACCATCCGCCATTACCTCATGTTCCTCCGGATCATCATGCAATAAACCTGTGTTAAGCCAACCCTTCGGCTGTTTCATTGTCTTTGGTCCCTTACACTAAATCACCTCAGGTCGTTCAAGAGTGAAGAGGCCCAACCGTTGCAGTTTCAGATGGTAAGGAAGGTGTTCCAGTCTCCTAATCATTTTGGTTGCCCTCCTTTGCACTTTCTCTAACTCCATAATATCCTTCTGGAGGTATGGCGACCAGAACTGTACACAGTATTCCAGATGGGGTCTCACCATAGATTTATAAAGAGGCAAAATGACAGTTGCTGACTTATTTTCTATACCCTTCCTAATGATCCCTAGCATTGAGTTTGCTTTTTTCACTGCTGAGGCACACTGGGTTGACACCTTCATTGAGCTGTCCACCAGGACACCAAGGTCCCTTTCCTGGTTTGTCGTAGAGAGTTCAGAACCCATCAGTTTATAAATGTAATTGGGGTTCTTTGCTCCAACATGCATCACTCTGCACTTACTAATGTTGAAGCTCATTTGCCACTGTTTTGCCCACTCCCCCAGTGTCAAGAGATCCCTCTGGAGCTCCTCACAATCTCTCACAGTTTTCACTACCCTGTATAATTTAGTGTCGTCAGCAAACTTGGCTACCTTGCTTTTTACTCCTACTTCTAGATCATTTATGAAGAGGTTGAAAAGCAGGGGTCCCAGTACTGAACCTTGGGGGACCCCACTCTTGACTTCCCTCCACTTGGAGAAGTGTCCATTTACTGCTACCCTCTGTTTCCTGTCCCTTAGCCAGTTGCTGATCCAGGACAAGACCTGTCCCTTTATTCCATGACTGGTAAGTTTATTCAAGAGCCTTTGGTGTGGGACCTTGTCAAAAGCCTTCTGAAAGTCCAGATAAACAATGTCAACTGGATCCCCCTTATCCACATGCTTGTTGACACTCTCAAAAAATTCCAACTGTTGACACTCTCAAAAAATTCCAACCTCTAAAAGGAATCCCCTCTTTCTCGGCTTAGAGGAGAACAAACTTGAAACTACTAATATCTTCAAATTAGCAGCTTTTATTGGGTTACAAAAAATGAGGTAGATTAATATGCGGTTAAAATAGACTTTTCAAAATATGAAATAGAAATCGTAAAAACAAACATGAATAACTAAGCTAACTAAATGAGCTATTGATGGGGGCCAGAGAGACCCCCCATAGAAATTAGATTGGCATGATCTGATTTCTAAGGAAAAGACAAGTCGGACAGCATTTCTCAAGGCAAGAGAAAGCTGACCTGCTGATGATTAAAAAGCATCAGTTTATATAGGTTTTTCTTTCCTCACACCCACACTTCAAAAATGTAAAAACTCCCAGTTATGTCATCTAGGAGACTGGCGGTCTGGACATCTGGACCATGCCAGCTGCATCTTCGCACCTGCGTGAGTACATGAGACCCTTATCTCATGTTCTCATCTCTTGTCTGGTGAGATTGATATATCTGTCAGATTCTCAGACTTCGGTCCTCAAATCATGGCGTCAAGCGTGGGTATGTGAAAGAATGCTTAACTAACACCTGGACATCCTAACACCTGATAATAGCATTACATCGCACAATACTAATCTGGCTAGGCATTTCTATTTCACATAATAAAAATTAATGAGAATAAATGTCTTGCTTTTTAATTCGCCCCTGACATTTGTAAGCCAAGGTTGGCCAAGGTGGGGCTCAGGGTGGTTGCTGCCACCGGGACCACCAGTCTGGCCCCTCAACAGTCTGCTCAATGCAAGAATCAAAATCCAAGCAGATCTGGGAAGGGGGGGTGTTTGTCTAATTTGCCCCAGTGTCCCCCTGCTACTTCACAACCAGAAGCTGCCACTGCCACCCTGCGGAGAGGTGGAACCTCAGCTCCTTCTTCCATTCAATCCTTCCCTTGGCTTCATCTGCTGCCAAACTTGCATCCTTATCGGTACATGTTTCCGGGAGTAAACTAGTTATGATGACTAGATATGAGCTCTACCTTCTGAGCGAATGGAGTACCAGTTGCTAGGAGATAGGAGTGGAAGGATGCTTTCAGACCAGGGATGCTCAACCTGCGGCCCGTAGGCAAGATGTGGCCCATGGCACCATTTCATGTGGCTCACCACCACCACCACCCAACCAGGAAGTGCCATGTTGTGTAGAAAGGCCAAAATGGCAATCTGGCCCTTGAAGTTGTCTGAGGGAGTGTGACCCGGCCCCCGGCTTAAAAAGGTTGAGAACTCCTGTTGTAGACTCATGCACTGCACGTTTCCAGGGACTTTTAGCTGGTTACCATTCCAGAACGTACGTTTCCCTCCAGTCTGATTCTTCTCATGCTCGCAGAGAACCATCTTCTCTGTCAATGTAGGTGGGCGTACTCCTCTGCGTCGCTATTTTCATTTGTGACATGTCAACACCATTTCCCACACACTGCAGGTGTTGCTTCTGCTACAAAACCCCAGCTGAGACAGACCTTACCATCCAATTTCAGTCCAAAGTACATCATCCGAGGCTGAAGTGCTCAGATGACCTCTTTTGAAGGATGATGAAGCTATCCATCATCCCAACATGAAGATTCCTGTGGGTGGCAGACGCATGCAAGCCAACTGTTCTGCATTGGTATTCTCTTTCAGTCATCTTTTGAAGAAATTCTGCACCCAGGGACCACTTCGGTGGGAAGGTAAACAGCGCTCCGTGCGCTCCGGTGTCTAGTCATGCCTGCCACATGGCCACGGAAACATCTGCAGAAGCAGACAGTGCTGGTGCTATGCTTTGAAACAGAGATAAGCACTGAACCCTAGAGTCAGATACGGCTGGCTTTTGAGCAAAGGAAATCTTTACTTTTACCTTTAGATGAAGTCACTTCACGCATGCAGTTTTATGCAAGCCAGTGTGTTTCTTGGGTACACAGAAAGAGCCTCCTTGATGGCTGTGGCATTTTTGAGCCACAATCGCGCGTACCCTGGTAAGGGCCACATGGTGTTGCTGGCTAATATTTCTCACATGAGGTCAGGCAAAAGGCACTGCGGAATGAACTCACCCAAAGGTGCCTTTGTTTTGGCAGTTTCATGCCTAGACAAGGAGGACAAGGAAGAAGAAGAGGAAGAAGAAGAAGAAGAAGAAGAAGAAGAAGAAGAAGAAGAAGAAGAAGAAGAAGAAGAAGAAGAAGAAATAGAAGCTCTTGCCAGACTTTTTTGATGAGACTTTTGATGAGACCTGAATTTCATCCGTCGGAGGTAGCGGTCATCCCAGGACCAGGAGAAATCTTGAGCTGGCAGTGGCTCAAGTGGTTAAGATGCTGACTGGAAGGCTGCAGGTCAGCAGTTTGATACCCGAGTACTGCACGATTGGATGAGCGCCCGTTTCTGTCCCAGCTCCTGCCAACCTAGCAGTTCGAAAGCAAAAAATTGCAAGTAGATAAATAGGGGCCACTTTGGCTGGAAGGTAAACACTCAATATCATGTAAATCACATGTGTCATTCCCAGTAGCAAAATCGTTGTGCAGTGTAATAATTTCATGTCAGAAATTAGGGTTTTTGCTGGAGAAACTTGCTCAGGGGACGCCCGAATGAAGCTCTTTTCATGTACCCAAGATCTTTTCCCACCGAAGTGGTCCCTATTTATCTACTTGCAATGTCTTGCTTTCGAACTGCTAGGTTGGCAGGAGCTGGGACAGAAACGGGCGCTCAATCCATCATGCAGTACCCGGGTCTTGAACTGCTGACTTGCCGGCCTTCCAGCTAACAAGGAGAGCTTCTTAACCACTGACCCACCGGAAGTGAAGGGTGTGGTTTCATAGAACATTTTGGGCCATGCAAAGTCTGTTTGTCTGCTCTCAGGCCAGGTGATCTGGCTATGGTCATAGAGTAACCAGTCATGGCCAACCTGGGCACTCCAGCTGTTCTTGGACTTCAAACCCCAGAAGCCCAAGTCAACACTCCTGCTCATCAGGGCTTCTGGGAATTAAAATTCAAGAACACCTGGAGTGCCAAGGTTGGCCATCATTGTTGTAGACTCTAATGCCAGCAACTCAACACCGATCATCAGGCTGTGGTTAACTAAGTTGGACCACCCTGAGGACTAACAGCCTTGGGTGCCAAAGTCCACAGGGGAGGGTGATGGCCCTCAAGTGGATTAAATGGTCCCACCTGAATCCCTATTGATGGAGGGCAGAAGCTTCTTCCATCCTGGCCTGGGGCTGGGACAGAGACTGGAGCTCACTCCGCCGTGCAGCACTCGGGTCTTGAACTGCTGACCTGCCGACCTTCCATTCGTCAAGTTCAGCATCTTAACCACTAAGCCACTGCAGTCCTGGGCTTTATCTATATCTAAATCTCCACCACTGCCCATATCTCAAGAAGTCCATAATGCAGAATGTAATCTATTGGTATGCCCTTGGTGTTCTGTAGTGTGCCTCATAGCCAAGATCAGTGTTTCCCAATGTGGCGCCCATGCCCCACAGGGGGACTTTAATTCCCCAAAGTGTAAGTCAGCCCATTGGCTGATCAGTGCTTTGGGGAATTGACTAAACTTTGGGGAATTGAAGTCCAAAAACCAGAGATTTTGAAACACCGCAGCAACACCCTTGACTGGGTGGTTTGTGAAAAGTTGTGGATCATTCCAGAAGAAAAGATTAAAGCAGCGTTTCCCAAACTATGTTCCACAGAACTCTAGTGGATTTCAATTCCCAGAAGCCTAAGTCAGTCCATTGGCTGATCGGTGCTTTGGGGAATTGACTAAGTCTTCAAGGGATTGAAGTCCAAAAACCAAAGTTTGGGAAACACTGGCCTAGATGCTTCCAAGGGGCCACAGATCATCCCAGTTTCCTGCTCTCTGGCATTGTGTGATGACGGTAGGCGCTGGTGGGCTCCTCGAATCTGGGCTTGTAAGACCCCAAATCATACCTGTCAACCTTCCTGGATTGGCCAGGATTTCCCATTTTTCGGCGCCGATTTTCGCCATTTCCCACCCGGAGCTGCCGAAACCCCGGAATTTGGCAGCAGGGGGGTAGGCGTTACTGTGCATCCCTTCTGCACAGCTCGCCTCTACGCATGTGTAGAAGGCTTTTACGCATGCGTAGAACCCTTCTATGCTTGCGTAGAACCCTTCTACGCATGCGTAGAAGGCTCCTGTGCAGAAAGGGATCGTAGAAGCCTTCTACGCATGCGTAAAAGCCTTCTACGCATGCATAGAAGCGAGCTGCGCAGAACAGTTCTGCGCAAGTCACTTTCACGCATGCGTAGAAGGCTTTTACGCATTTGTAAAAAGCGACCTGTGCAGAACCATTCTCCATTGTCTGGAGCCACGGTTGACAGGTATGCCCCAAATGGGGCCACTGCTTCACCAGGGCAGTTTCTTCCTGTTTTCATCCATGTTTGCGTGTCAAGAGGAAAAGTTTCCAACGGTTCCCTTCTGCCACATCTGGCTGCTGACACACCTCCCACGCCACAGCCAGCCGCACTTGCAGAAGTGGAAATATGTTAATCATCCCCATCATTATCCAGATTTGTTTTGCATAGGAAAAGGCAATTCCCAAGCTGTGGTGACGCTCAGCTCTGCCCTGCCTGTGTCAATTAAAGAAGATTTTTCCTCTCCCTCGTGGCCTGATTGGGAGAATTAATTAACAAGCACTGTTGCGCAGAGAGACGTGGGTGTGGGGCACTGTCCCTGTACAGTCACACAGCAAATCAATTTGTGGCCGCCTTTGATAGACTGGTGGCGTGATAATCCATCCCATCTCCTTGAGGTACTCCTCAGAATCATAGAATCATTGAGTTGGAAGGGACTTTTTGGCTAGGGGTTCCCAATCTTTTCAAGTCGGGGGCCGGGTCATGCTCTCTCAGTCTGCCTCGAAGGCCGGATGGCCATTTTGCCCTGCCTGCATGAAGGGGAGGCCATTTTCTCCCAACAGTTTCATAGAGGATAGCCATTTTGTTTCTTGAATGCCCTTGGGTGGGTGGGGGCACATGAAATGTTGCCACAGGCCGGATCCGGCCCACGGGTCATAGGTTGTTTGGTGTTCAGAAACTGGAGATGACAACCAGTGAAGCTCTTTTATTTCCGGGGTCTGAACACAACTTGGAGGGGAAAAACGGGGACTTATATACACAACAAACTGGATACAGTTGAACGGGAACAAACATAATTGGGTGATTTGAATACATGCTACAAAGTATATACATTTGACAGTTCTGGAGCATGCTTCTTGGCATTTGAAATTTGCGCGCTTGAAGTCTCGCGATTTCCTTCTTGTCCAGGTGTAGGTAGCGGCGGGAAAACTTCCCGCGCTGCGGTCCTTGATGGGTTTGAACCAAGAGAGCTTGGACGCTCGCTGCTGCCAGCTGGTGGTCATTAGCTCGCGTCCTATTACAGGGTTTATGTGATACAGCTGAAGGTTACATTGTTACTCATAGGTAAGGTTACATTGGTTCAGATACATTGATATCACATGTTGGAAGGTTACACTCTTAGAACACAACAGCGATACTACGCGAACTGCCGAGATCCATACCTGTCAACCGCGGCTCTGGCAAATCCAGGACCTGCACATAACGGTTCTGCACAGGTCACCTTCTACGCATGCGTAGAAGGGTTTTACGCTTGTGTAGCCCCCTTCTACGCATGCGTAGCCTTCTACACATGCGTAGAAGGGTTCTATGCAAGCATAGAAGGGTCCTACGCAAGCATAGAAGGGTTCTATGCAAGCGTAAAACCCTTCTACGCATGCGTAGAAGGTGACCTGCGCAGAAGGGCTGCACAGTACATTTCCCCCGCTGCCAAATTCTGGGGTTTTGGCAGCGCGGGGTGGGAAATGGTGCAAATCGGCACCGAAAACCAGGAAATCCCGGCCAATCTGGGAAGGTTGACAGGTATGTCGAGATCTCGCGGCTGTCAAACAGCATGGCTGTTTGACAGTAGTTTGCGCAGTTTATTCAGCGGTTTGAATGTTCAACATGTCACCAACACAAGTTATCATATATAACAGGTTGGGAACCCGTTTTAGGCCATCGAGTCCCACCCTCAAGGCAGGAATCCGAATCAAAGCAGATCTAACAGAGGGTTGATTTCCAACTCTCTCTTGAATGCTTCTAGTACTGGAGTGTTCACCACCTTTCAAGGTCATGGATTCTGTTGTTATACTGCTCTAACCATTAAGATGTTTCCCTAATATTCAGCCTATATCTGGCTTCCTGTAGTTTCAGCCCATTATTACGCATCTTGCACTGTGGGATGATGGAGAGCAGATCCTGCCCTTCCTCTTTATGACCATTTTCCAGGTATCTGAAGAGTGCTATCATCATCAATCCTACCCCTCTAGTCTCCTTTTCTCAAGGCTAAACATGCCCAGCCCTGGTCATCCATTGACACAACAGCAAGGGGACAGAATTAGATTCAAGGCAGAACGGGTGTCATGTTGC